>CAVOJK010000640.1:0-22000 GCA_963695495.1 Hololepta plana
GACAGGTATGAAATTATCTTTCCCGCATTTTTTCTCGTTCTTGCGCGATTCGATCGATAATGTCTTTTCTGATTGACAAAATGTGCAGAGAAGCTATGCTCGAAATGATCATGGAAGTTTCTGGTGCACGGAGAACAGTCAATGAAGCTTTCGAGGTATGACATCAGCCCGACATAATTTTTCACCTTGAACTCACTGATGGTGAAAAACTAACAGAAAATTAATCAATCTGAACTCTGTTCTGTTCAGACGCTGCGCAAAATGAATCTTTTTGGGCTGGAAGGCGAATTTCTTGAGGTTCGTCTCGAATGAATGAACTTTCGAGAGAATTGGATCTATCAGGTCACCAAAACTCTGCAAAAATCGTTCAATGAGCTCGAGAGCTCTTTCACGAGGTCACAGAGAAGTTCAATGGGTCGCAATGGCTTTGCATTTCTCGATACACCGCAGCTCAAAAACATTTATCAGAAATATGGTGAATTTCTTGATTTTTTCCTAGAGTCACACAACTTTATCTGGCTGAGAGGAAGATGGAACTTGTTTTTGAAATTTCCATGAGAATTTTTTTCAGATGTTGCAGAATCTTCTTCGGACGCCTTGGAGCATCTTGAAAATTATTCTGAACTCACTCAGCGCCAACAAGAAGAGTCTCTGTGGCTGCGGATAGAGGCGATAGCTAGGAATCGATCGATTGATCAGTCCGGAAACAATTATCACCATCGATCTCGCCGCCAAGCTGATCAAGTACTGATCTCAGTTCTGAAACCAACTGTCCTCTCACCCTACATGTTCTCGCCCGTCTACGGTCTGACTGTTCTAGGACCCGTTGTCATATCACCATCTTTGTTCTCTCCGCTTATTCTGAATCCAGCAATGCTATCTCCGTATGTTCTCTCACCGGCAGTTGGCATGCCTTTTATTCTCTCACCCTATGTACTTTCACCATATGTGATCTCACCTCTGGTCATGGCTCCATTCATCCTGACTCCCTACGTCTTATCACCAAATGTGATCAATCCGTATGTGTTATCGCCTCTTATCCTATCTCCACTCGTTCTCTGTCCCGATGTGCTGTCTCCGATGGTTCTCGGAGGCAATATTCTATCACCATCAGTAGCTTCGCCTAATGTTCTATCAAAAAGTACGCTAATGGCATCAGTTCTATCTCCGTCGTTCTTATCACGATGAATAAAATAGTAACTTATTGAAACAATCTCTCGTTCTGATCAGACAAAGAAGAGGCTAACCGAAACCTGAGAAAACGGATAAGAATAATATCAGCAGATAAGAAAAAGTGAGGGTGGAGATGTCATTTTCGAGCCAGAGGCTTCTGTTTTCCGCTCGAGACAAATGTTTTCCATAATAAGCTACGGATTTCCATTGTCATTTATGCTAATAATGACAGATGCCATTACTTACTCATGTGATTAATCCAACCATAGAAAGTAAGCTCACAACAATACGGAAAATGATGCGAACCTTGTCCACTAGAGTGATCCATTAGTGAAGTCTCGGGCAGAGTTCAATAAATACTTATCGTTTGAGAGACAGTCTTGATGTCTATGCTTGAGAGAAGACTCAGAATCAGAGCTCATCGGAACAGTTCACAAGCTCCGAATCAAGAATGATGAACCAACTAGAATTGGATATTGTCGCTACAATTTGTGCTTTCATCTTTGGATCACTGTGTCTTGCTGGGGTGAGTTTCGTGTGTCCTTTTGTTGTTCTACATGTTCGTTTGAGAATTATTAAAAATGCTTGAGTTTCTGTTTCAGCCGCAAAATAAAGTCTTTCGCAAAAAAACATTAATGAAGTGAGCAAAATATCCGGTGTACTTTTGAAAAACTCTCTGTGGCAGTGATTCTCGCAAATACTTTTCATCGAAGACTAAATTTTGAAAGATCATTCCTCAGCTGATTTCTAATGCTCTGGTACTGTTCGCACTTATAAAAGGTGGACTTCTCACGTGCAAAGCAAATCCGATCTATATTCTCGCTTCGCAATCTATAATCATCGACCTCATGTTTCTCTCCATTCATGGCTTCTATTTCACTCCAGCTGTTTTTCAACAGGTTCAGATTCAATCAACATCTCAATTTTGTCCAACAGACCTTGAGAGCCCACAAACCCTCCAACCTTCAAAGTTTCCCTGGAAAAATCGCCCCTGATCAAAACAAAGTCCGCCAGTCTTGTGTATCATTGAGTTACCCACATCATCAAACCATCCCAGTACTTGATTACAATCGGTACGCGAAAAGTAACATCATTTTTTAACTGACTTTCAAGGGATCCGCAGCGGAGTCCGCACATGCAAGTGAAGTGAGAAGATCTGACGAGGGAAGGTTGCGACCACACACTGGATCTGTGAAGAGTGACCTATACCACGTGAAAGAGCGCCCTCGAATTAGTACTCCTGCATGGTTAAAAAGTGCTGAGCTCGTCATTTTTGCCGGTTTCGGAGCCCATGAAGTTTCAGGTGAAAATGGGCTGTCCCCCCTGTGGTTAAGAGTGAACATTGTGTCTCTCTTTCTCTACAAACCGTGCCTTTCTCTTCTCGCACTCGAGGCTCTATCTTCTCTACGACCAACATGTCGAGTGGCTCAGTCGGTAGGTGGTCCGATCAGCACTCCTGAGGTCGCATGTTCGGACCTCAACCCGTTCATTTTTCTTTTGCAGACTTGGTTTGGGGGTTTTGTAGATCTGTGATCCATTACATCTTTCACACTCAAGTTTTGGACACTACAACACACAATCGCAATAGTTTCGTTTGTTCACCACGCCGTTGAGCGTGACTTCTTTTCCAGGCAGGTGCTTACTCACAGAATGAAATCCCTCCCGCATGTGTCAAAAATTATCTACTCCGTGATTCTCATTTGCAAAATCGTGATAAATCCAGTTCGTTTCCAAAACTGCAAAAAGAAAAATGGACGGGTTGAGGTCCGAACATGCGACCTCTGGAGTGCTGATCGGACCACCTACCGACTGAGCCACTCGACATGTTGGTCGTAGAGAAGATAAAGCCTCGAGTGCGAGAAGAGAAAGGCACGGTTTGTAGAGAAAGAGAGACACAATCTTCACTCTTAACCACAGGGGGGACAGCCCATTTTCACCTGAAACTTCATGGGCTCCGAAACAGGGAAAAATGACGAGCTCAGCACTTTTGAACCATGCAGGAGTACTAATTCGAGGACGCTCTTTCACGTGGTATAGCTCACTCTTCACAGATCCAGTGTGTGGTCGCAACCTTCCCTCGTGAGAAGACTGTAAACATACACGACACGTTCTTCTAAATCTATAGAAGACTCCGTGGTCACTTGTAAGCCATTCTAGCCCCAACAGAGAGCATAAGAGTGGCTCAAAAACCATGTTCTCGTATTGTTGTTTCAAAATCTGAAACGTAGTGTGCCAGTCTAAACAGCGTTCTGTTCACTCTTTCGATTGCTGTAACGTGTCATCCAAGCCGTCTGGCACTTTATATGTTGTTTCATGTGACTTCTTGACATGATCTCTAGGTCGTGTGAGAAGATCACACACCCGTCTGTCTTTTCAATACGACAGACCAAGTAAACAGGACGCTGCTTAGACTGGCACACCACGTTTCAGATTCTGAAACACTTGTACGACCACCTGCCCAATAACATCAATCTCCTGATTATCAGTCTTGGCTATTTCCGGGCGGCCTCCGAGGCTTCGGCGTGCATACAGTATCTTCTATTTTCATGTACGCCTGGTATCACACTACACTATCTCAAATTGTAATTGCTATCAACCGGTAAATATTTTTCGAATTCCACGTGTTTTTTCTCTTCATTTTTCATAATTATCACATTTAATTTTTCTCTCATTCTTCCTTGCAAAAAATGTTAGTCCAAAATGAGTTGGAACCAAAAGTTTTCTCAGATTCTACACCGTCATCTTCTATTGGTCCTCACCGTTCACACGAAACATGGTGATATCCGCGTGTATCATCGTGCACTTTATATCAGCTGTTTGTTGTGCTCTGGCTCAGTATATTTTTCCGTGCTGTCGGTACGTAGGTTTTCATTTTTCTCAATTTGACAGACTACTCGGATTAATATTTTCTCTCAGTTTTACAGCAATCCACAAGTTTCAGCTTTTTCTTTCACTATGGCTACTTCTCTTACGTGTACGATAACCCGAACGATGTCGAAAACTTTTCTAATATGATGGATTTGCCTCTGAATGCGTTGAGTACAACGACATCTGCGTTTTGTTATAGCATCGTCAGTTGTTCTCTATCAGTTCGAGCTTCACGCACAGAGAAAATATATAATAGTATAAGCGGCGATTTCACAAGCCCGAAGAGCTCTTTGTTGATATGACGTGCACTTTGCGTAACTTGCTCTGCTGAAAAACAATTGAATATTTTTATAGCTGATCATCACTGATAATGAACCCCCCTATCATATGATGATTTTTGATCATGATCTTCGACGCATACGAGATATCGGAGTTTTCGCACGACTTGCTCTTTCATAATCTACACAATGCAAAGATCTCGTTCGCAGCTAGCCAGGAGCACGGGGGCTGGAATGCCACGAAAGAGACAAAAAGAATACAGGTGGAAAATCTCGAAAAAACTGAAATTTAGAGTCGTTCGAGAGATATCATCCCAGGTATGCTATGCAATTTTTCGTTATGGCAATATTTTATGCCGGTGCCTGGCTCTCTTTTCGCATTTTTCCACCGCTGATCGGCTCATCACCACATTTGTGGATGTTTGCGTTAGTTTTTTATCATGATAATTCGTCTTCCGTGCGTTTGCGTAGCTGGTAATAACCTGGTGAATGAAAAAAGGTATTCCACAAACAAGAGTGTGTAAACAGAAGAAATCCAATAAAAGTATTTTTCGGCTGTAGCTGATTCATGTCCATGAGATCTACTACTTTCTGAATATAGTGGGCCAAGAGCCGTATGTCCAATTGTAGTCCATTTGAGACAGCACAACGGCCGATTCTCAAATAAAGAGCAGGAGGAAGACCTATTTTTACATTGACAGCGGGGGTTGGTAGGCCGATTTTCGCATTCAGAGAAGGAGGAGGTGAAACATGAATCAGTTATTTTGCTGTTCCATGTTGGCTGTTATTGGACATACCGTCTGTCACATACGGCTCTCGGTTAGAGACCGTAAAAACGCAACTTTTCGCGCCACAGGGACCTTAGTGCAAACTCGTTTTCGAAAACTGTAATTCATATCTCGGACCGTCCTTAGGCTATGATTCTGAAACTCGGAATGTGCGGTAATATCAGTATTATGAATCAATCTATCAAGTTTGACGACCATAGCCCCAGGACGAAGCGAGATATGAATTACAGTTTTGTGAGAACGAGTTTGTACTTATGTCCCAGTGGCGCAAAAATTGCGTTTTTACGGTCTCTACTCTCGGTCGACCATAGTGGTTCTCAACAGATCATGTACGATGTGCGTTCTCATGAACTCGATTGCAAATTCAGCAGTCTATCTGACGAGCAATGCGGAAGTTAGTTTCAAATTCGTCGCTCAACCCAGCCTAGTCAGCTCGAAACTAGGGTTTTGAATTCGAGTACTCTATCAATTACTCTTCCAAGTTCTCGAAGATGAAAGCGGAAGAGTCTGAAACATTTGAATTGAAAGATGGATCGACCAAATATTTACAAGTACTTGAAAGAGTACTTGATAGAGTACTTCAATTAAAAACCCTATTCGAAACTCGGTTTACAATCAGTCACTATTTTGATTCTGAAAAAGGTTTTCTCACACAGATACGGCGTATTCTTGCGCTCGACTCATTCACCTCTCCATCGCCATCTATAAGTATTACAGCCACCAAGCATAGAGCGGCGAATAGTGTTGCATGATCTTACGATCACTGGATTATCCACAAATCTTCATATCCATCGCCTTCGCGTTCAAAACTCGATTGTAAAAAGTTATCACATGACAAGAAGAGTCAATCTGATTTTCACAATCTCCTCTGAAACGGAACTGATCGATCAAAGCTCTCTGTATCATTACTCATCTCGGAATGTTGTTCATTCTTGATTGACAGATGATCGAAAAATGTCAAGAAATGAGCGAAATGAAGAGAGCTTGAGAGAGTAGGAAAAAGAGTGTTTGTGAAAGAGAGAGTCTGAGGAAAAAGAGGGAAAAAGAGAGAAAAAATGACTGATCTGATTACGCAGAACACCCGATCGGAAGCCGGACGCAACTCTCCATTTGTCATCTTTGGAATGTCACAAAATATGACAATGGCAAGAAGCATGAACAGTGGTGTCGTGGACAATGATGGAGAGATTGAAAGACTGAGAGAAAAAGAGAAAGAGAAAGAGAGAGAGAGAGAGAGAGAGAGAGAGAGAGAGAGAGAGAGAGAGAGAGAGAGAGAGAGAAAGAAAGAGAGAGAGAAAGAAGGATCAGAGAAACGAGCAAGTGGCACGTTAGAGGATCATGCAAATTGTTTCAGTATTCATTGAGGCGTAGACCATTCGCGTGTAAGCTTTCTACCATTCTAGCAGAATAGTTCATACCACTTGGGTGGCCTCAGAGCGTTTGTGGAGGTCGAAGCCTTTTCGATTCGATTTCTCGAGTCATGAATGACTCTAATTATGGTTTCCTCTGCGCAGCTCTCATGGGAGTGGGCTATTTGCTCATTTTCGCAGGTGGGAATGATATCTTACTGTACTTCGAAAATGACAAAGTTGAGGTGAGAATTCAGTTGATGATGGGGGTATCTTCAGTTCTGTGGGTCACGAAAAGATGAATGCCAGGAAATGATACACAAACTTTCATCGTCGAGCCAGTACTCCACTCGGTGAGTGAGCGAAGACCTGAAGATATGGATGCTCACGCTGGATATTATGGGTACGTTTGAGAATAGTTACGACATATCGATCTCAAAACTTTTTCTACAAAAATTACAACGACTATTGTCATGAATAAGTTCAGTTCGGAAAAAATTCTAGACAAGCTCTGATTATGTTCGTCTACTGCGGTGGCAATCTTTTTGCGCCCTGGTTTTTGTCCCATCTGGGCTCAAAGGTTGGTCAATTTTGCTCACTTGTAGTTTGTTTTGTGGAAAAACGTCTGACCTGCAGTGATTTTTTCAGGGCACTCTCGTCTTTAGCTCGGTATTATTCACACTTTTCCTGTGCTCATTCATGTACGTTCACTACATCCCGTTCTACCTCACCTCTGCAGCTCTCGGGCTGGCATTTTCACGTAAGTTTTGAGAAGTTCTGAATGAGCAAAAAAACTATGAGAAATGATAGCGTGCGAAGATGAACGGAAAGTGATTGAAACATACAGGAAGAAAGTGACTAAAAAGACAGGCACTGATTTTCAGTTCTCTTTGCTGGCGATGGGGCATATCTACTTGAGCACTCTACCAAGGAAACCATTGAACGGAACTCGGCTATCGCATGGGCAGTAGGATCCATTTGGTGAGTGACAAACCATCCACACACTTTCCTGTTTCGGAACTTCACTCGTCTAGGCCTACCCCTGTAAATTAAGTGATTACCATATTTTTGTCAGCATCTCATTGTCAGCACTAGAATGTTTTTTCGCGTCGCGGAGGGTGATGAAAAACTTTTCTTTGCAGTTTGATTATTGGGGGTGTCGTCCTCATTTTCACAATCACCCCGCCAAGCGTTGATCTGCTTCAAAATCAGAGCACAGTTGCGGTCGTAGAGGATGGGATCGTGAGTTGCCGCTTCCATGGAACAGACAAGAAGTCTCTCACCGCTTTCTGCTATCCTCTATCCTCTATCATCTTTCTCATCATCTCTCTCTCTCTCTCTCTCTCTCTCTCTCTCTTTCTCTCTCTCTCTCTCTCTCTCTCTCTCTCTCTCTTTTCGATACCGTACGCCCAGGCGCGAAGCTACCGTACCTACGAGGACGCTGAGATTCGCATGATGTATGGCTCGTTTGCTGTCGTCTGCTCGTTCTCAATCATTCTTCTCGCGCTTCTGCCCAAGAGACCAGTGGACAATTCACTGGCAACTCTCGAGTCTACGCAATCTCGCATCGAGCTCAAGAATCAGCTTGGTACATATTTTCAAGAGATTTTATTTAGGTCGAACACCTGGGAACGGCACACTGAAATGGTAAAACTGCGCTTTTATCGCACGATCAGTAACCAAAAAAAACAAATAAAATTGGGAGAGGCGTTTTCAAAAACAATTGGATGACTTGACACGGAATCAAGAGAGAGCGGAGCATGGATACAGTAAGTAATTCAAGATTCGTGATTGAAGTTGATCTCGAAAAGTGTCTACTAATCAATAACTGATCCAGCCTCGCTGAGTCTTCATGACTAGTGTTGATAAGTTCTTTGCAAGGCATCCTTGATAACAGGACCTGTGTCGAACGTTCAATTTGAGGAAGAATTGCCATAGCCATGTGCCCGTCCCTACAACGACATTGTTTTGAAAAAATTTGGGAATGTGTCTGAAAATCTGGTGGAAATTCGAGAAAATAAAAATGCATCCTTTCTAATGAGTGAGGATACATATCCCAGAAGAGTTTGAAGGAACAAAAAACGGAGAGTGTGAAGAAAACTGACGGAATAAATCATTGAGTTGGACTTAGATGAATCCGAGAAGCGCGGGAGATTTTCGAAATGTAGCAACGTTCCTTGAGAAGAGATAGTTTAGATATCTGAAAAATGCATTGGTTATGGAGAAATGAAAATAAAACCGAGACAACATGACCAACAATGAGAAGAAAATGAGCTATGAATGAACAGGGCGAGTAATAGAAGGAAGGCCTTATGACCTTTCCCTAGAGCGGGTTTCGCTGACACCGCCTGACAGTAGGGCCACATACAGTAGTGCTCAACTTGTGAGAGCAAGAAGAATGTGACAACAAGAGAGAGTAGCTGACCCGAAGTGTAATTACCTCGCACATTTTTAGATTGATACAGTATGCGCGACAAGGCGCAGTAAATTCCTCCGGGGCATGTCATTTTAAGTGAGAGAAGTAGTTGAGACTAGAAAGTTTTTAGTTTTGGCACCACCAAAGGTTGATTGAAAGTTTGGATTGATTGCTTGGTGAAAAGTCCGTTTTTTACCCCACAAAGAAACACCACAACTGGCCGCGTTCATTCTCATAATCGATGGGAGAAAACCGATTTTCCTTCGCTCATTGTAGAGCGGGAGCGGACTGGAAATATGAGATTTATCCTAGGCTATCTTCTCGGACTCTCTTGAGCCAGTTTTGAAAAATCGAACAATCATTTACTCACTAGTTTTCGGAACCTCTTCTCGAGAGTGAATGGATTTTCGTTTGACCCAGAAAGCATTCCGACTCAGGTGAATTCTTCCGAGCACTACGTGATCCCAATATGATCAAGCTAATTCCTCTTTTTTGGCTCTTCGGAATCGAGACTGGTTTGTTAATTTTCAGGACCTTGTTTCCGATCCCTGAAACTTTTTGAAATTTTTTCTGGAATTGTGTTTTCCACAGCTCTCTGGGCTGTGGCATTTCCAACTACTCTAACATTCACGAAATCTCTATCGATGGATGTCTATCTGCCAGCATATTACTCTATCGTTCTTGGAATTGGAGATACAGGAAGTGCGTTTTGTGAAAAAAATGCGCAGGTCACAGAAAAGGACTTGCGGAGGAAGAAAATTTTTTTACTGAA
This sequence comes from Hololepta plana, assembly GCA_963695495.1. Lineage (NCBI taxonomy): Eukaryota > Metazoa > Arthropoda > Insecta > Coleoptera > Histeridae > Hololepta > Hololepta plana. The sequence continues at coordinate 9,645 of CAVOJK010000640.1, forward strand.
ATGCTTCCCACAATCAGTTCGGAACATTCTGAAAAGTATGTGAAAAATATTGATAGACTGCACTGAAAACATCATCAGTGAGTCTCGTCATCACTTTCCTCGCCAAGCGAATCAATAACTTCAGTCAGAAGCCCGCTATGGTCATTTGTGAGTTTTCCTTTTTAGGTTTCGGACAATCGAATTCAGAACTCACTTTCCACCTCAGAAAACGTATGTTTTAGTGATGAATTCAGAACAAATAAATGATATTATCGTTCGATAAAAATTCAAGCAAAGTACCGTATCGATTGGTAATGAATGAATGAATGAATGACTTTATCGCATCGAAATGATGGATGGTGTGAGTATGAATATCAAAAGTAATGGATCAGCTACGTTTCAGCATCAATATTCTTCTTCATCGCACTACTTCTGGTAACGCTGTCGACACCAAAATGGTCGATGACCACTCCAAATGATGAGGACACGCTACTGCTAGAACCTAAGTCAGTCAGCTCTGTTTTCTTCTTTCCACTGTTCATCGCAACATTTCATTTGATTGAATTGTCGAAATTCACAAGAAAGTCTCTTTCTCTCGTTTGACAAATTTGTGAGAATTGCAGTTTTACAAGTTTTTCCGGATGGAACTCACAATCTTTAAACTTAGTCATTCAGTCGCTGGATCGCTCTCACAGTAGGACTTCTCATGGGCTGCACTGATGCTTGTGTCAATGCTGTCAGGTTGGATATCATTGTTTGAAAAGAGTCAGTGGGATCACACGCTTTTCCATTTTTCAGCTCGGGAATTTTGATAAGGATAGCTCTTCCCTCGAAATACAAATCTAGAGATTCATTTATCGAACGATTGATCATTTCAGAACAGTCCTGTGCGCTCTCGCACTTCCAGAGCAACGCAATCAAGCTTTTTCTGTCAGCAAGTTCCATCAGGTGATCAGAATTGATTTAGTCTAATCAATCAACTTTGCAGTCCCTCATGTCATGCATCCTCTACTTTATCTCGCCATTTTTGTCAACGTATGCTTACGTGAGCATTCTGGCCGTGATTTGCGTCATTGCAGGTTTGATTGAAACATTATTCGTTCTACAGAAACTAAAAGCTTGACAGTTTTCGGAACATTACGAATTCCAGGCATTCTCGTTTTCCGAGTAGTCGACACTCTCAATCACAAAGACAAAGCAGAGCGCAAGGTTGGCTGTTCTATATCGCTCAACAGATTATTCTGCGTTTTTTTGGAAAGGGTGCTTCATCTCAAAAGATCTTATCGATGGTTCAGGTCTGAAAATGCTCAAAAACATCACAGCAGAATTTATCTGGAGAGGTAGTTATAACTAACAAATTTGTTCAGATCACACGGGCAATCTGCAACGCTGCAGCAGAAAATAATCTCGGACCCTTTCCTCTCCGATCAGTTCTTGATCAAGACTGCAAAAAAGACGAACGATTCATATGATCATTATTTTATGAACGTCTCTTTCGATTCTCCTATCATGATCTCGTTAGGATTATTTTGTTTCAAATAAAAAATAAATTTTTCATCTTATCCGGTTTGATCTGTTCTCAGAATTCCCAACGAGCGATATGAAGTTTTCGAGGACATTGCTGTAAGGAGTGGAGCTGATGAACAGTATCTAGTTTTTCGTTCTGATTGAGTTCTGTTGCATTGCAAAAATTCTGCATGTTGAGTTCGATCGTTTCTCAAATTGTTTTGCTGTTGCTAACTCTGGACTTCCGAAGATAGTGTAACCGATACCGTTCTCGAGGAGAGAGAAGTTCAATCGAAGCCGTGATGTGCACCTCACCCTAGATACCTATCTTGAATGAGATTCATTCTTTCAAGGCACTTTCCTGATCAAAAAGAAGCGCATCAAGCAGAGAAATGAAACAACTTGGCGAAAATATAATTTTATAAGTTCTCCATGAAATTAATCGTGGGGAGTTCCATGAAATCATCTTTTCTCTAGTCTATCACATGGATCATATTTTGTGGCAAAAAGCATTCTCCTTGCCGGACCAGACCGCTGTTTGCCCGAAAGAGTAACTGAGTTATTGAAGATTGATGGAGACTGATTTGTGTGAAATTGCTCGACGACGAGACAATGAGAAAACTGTCGGCTCATCGATATTGATCCACCTCTGGTTTCTCTCTTAGATCTGTGCACAGACGAACTCTCAGATCTGTGTACAGGTCAAATTTCGTGACGGAAGCCCACAGATCTGTCACAATTCTATGAAAAAAACCAGGCACAGCGTGATGATGGGATGAAATGAAAGACGTTCACGTGAAGTGCTTGATCGGAAACCGCTCGCAAAGAAGGATGTGTAATCTATTGATAGTCACAGAGTATGACAATGATGAACAGATTATGAGGTTCAAGGAATCGAGAGGTGAGAGAAAATGATCGAAGAGAGAGAGAGAGAGAGAGAGAGAGAGAGAGAGAGAGAGAGAGAAAGTGAGAGAGAGAGAGAGAGAAAGTGAGAGAGAGAGAGAGAGAGAGAGAGAGAGAGAAAGTGAGAGAGAGAGAGAGAAAGTGAGAGAGAGAGAGAGAGAGAGAAAGTGAGAGAGAGAGAGAGAGAGAGAGAGAGAGAGAGAGAGAGAGAGAGAGAGAGAGAAAGTGAGAGAGAGAGTGAGAGTGAGAGAGAGAGAGAGAAAGTGAGAGAGAGAGTGAGTGAGAGAGAGAGTGAGAGAGAGAGAGGAAGAGAGAGAGAGAGAGAGAGAGAGAGAGAGAGAGTGACCGATTGCACGAAGGCACAATAAAAGACGATGCAAATCGTTGAGGTTGCGTTCGTCAGAGTGACCGTGGGTGCTCCGGCTGGAGGAGAACGATTTTGTTCCCAGAGGTTGTAGCGCTGATCGTTCCAACCACCATGAAGGACTCTAATTATGGTTTCCTGTGCGCAGCGCTCATGGGAGTTGGATATCTGCTCATTTTCGCAGGTGAGAAAGTAGAATGGGAACCCATCGAGTTGAGAAAGTCGGAAAAAATGCAATTTTGGAGAACCAATGAGTTTTCTCGGAAAAGTGTGTCCGGGTGTGGGTGTGTAGTTTGTCAGTTCTTTGGTTGGACAAAAATGAAAAGTTTGATGCAGACCAGATGTGGTCGGAAATTCTAGAAAATGGAGGTAAAAGCCGAAACTTCGTTCCGGGAGTGATCAGTTTCAGGTAATGATACACAAACGTTTATCGTCGAGCCAGTGCTCCACTCGGTGAGTGAGCGAAGACCTGAAGATATGGATGCTCACGCTGGATATTATGGGTACGTTTGAAGAAATTCACAATCAGTCATTCATTGCAAAAAGCAGAACAAGTTTTTAGTCAAGCTCTGATAATGTTCGTCTACTGTGGTGGCAATTTCTTCGCACCGTGGATTCTATCTCATTTGGGCTCAAAGGTTCAGCACTAGGGTGGCGAAAACCGATATAAGGGTTCAAAATCGAAAGTAAGGCGTACAAAAGCTGCTCGGCCGCTACAGTGGTCGTAGATAAAGTAAAAACCTCCGGTCTGTTCTCTTAGCAAGATGAATGAGCCGATTATCGGACAAAACCGAGTATCAGTTTTCGGTTTTTGCCACCCTATTCAGCACCAAAGATATCAGAACCTTCACGTTTTCACGTCTCACGAAATGTTCGAAATTGATATGAAGTCAAGAAATAAGCACTTTCACACAGTTTGGCCGTGTATGGTTTAGTCTAATGTGAATAGCCGACTGGCTCATTCGAATCCGTAACCGTATCTAGTCTCTGCAAACATGAAAATTATTTTACGGGGCATGCTTGTATTTAGCTCAGTACTTTTTACTCTTTTTCTGTGTTCGTTTTGTACGTTTACTACATTACATTTTACCTCACATCGGCAGCTGTCGGACTTGCATTTTCGCGTTAGTTTTTCTTCGATAGAAAAAAAGTAGAGTTAGGGAAGAGTGACACAAAGACAGAAAAAAAAGTGAAAGATTTTTTCTGAGATTTAAAATTCCATTCAGTAAATTTTTCCGAGTTTTGTACGGATTTCAGTGCTTCGAGCTGGCGATGGAGCATTTCTCCTCGAGCACTCGACAAAAGAGACAATTGAGAAAAAACTCCGCAATCGCATGGGCCGTTGGAACGTTCTGGTATGATAACGTGATTATTTCTGTATTTTGTGTGCAGTTCATAAAAAAACGATTTCTTCGCAGTCTAGTAATCGGAGGTGTTGTCCTGCTCTTCACTATAACGCCCCCTCATGTTGCGTTGCTACAGAGTCAGAACATGACAAAAGAGGCAAGGATCCACATCACAGAAAACTCCATCACTCTCTGTCTCTCTATAACTATATCTTGTCTACCTCTCTGTCTGTCGGTCTATCTCTTCATTGTTCGTGTTCAGGCCAGCAGCTATCGCACGTACGAACTGAGATTCGCATGATGTACGGCGCTTTTGCTATCGTCTGCTCGTTCTCAGTCATTCTCCTCGCGCTTCTGCCCAAGAGACCAGTCGACAATTCACTGGCAACGCTCGAGTCTACGCAATCTCGCATCGAGCTCAAAAATCAACTTGGTATGGTCGAGGACTAAGCGGGAATTCCATGTCAGGCTGAACGAGAACGGCTATAGCGTTGCTCTCGTCTGAACAGGTCCGGAATAAAGAAGACAAATTCTCTTCTGAATAAGCTTTTTTTTCGATTTCATCTATCAGACTGTGTGTCCAGTGCGCGCCAAATATCATTTATCTGTTCATTTTACACCTAGCGTGTACGGATAATCTGTTGGCGAAAACTTGGACACGTGACAAATGAATAGATAAGTTGACTTTTTATCTCAACAGCTGAGAAACGGTAATAACAACATTGTGAGAAACATTTCAAAAAGGGACAGTTATTGATCTCGGTAAGTGAGAAAAATCTGGAGCAGAAATATGGGCATGCGGGTCTGTGTGGCTAGAATATAGTTTGGCAATATTCTTTTATGATAGATTCACCACATTTCGAGGAGTAAGAAGGATATCTAGCACACTATCAACACATGATCAAGCCTAGCTGAGTCTTCATCAACACAAGATCAGTGTAGATAAGTGATGTGAAGAGGCTCGCTTCATCGATGCAAGCATGGGTGGACACCGGTGAACGTTCAGAGTGAGCGAAGTTCTCAGGCACTTGTCTGCGCATAGTCTACAAAGTATGCTTGTCAGAACGAATTGGAAATCTGCTTTTTCGAGAAGAAAGGGCAATAATTTTGAAAAAAAACTGACTCTGTCATAACATGCAATTGGAAGAGGGCAGAACCGAGGATGTTGTGCTGGAGACTGGTTCTTTGAATGACATTTAGCATTCAGCCAAAGTTTATCAAGCAGAGATAGTTTAGATATCTGAAAATATATTGGTTATGGATAAAATCAAAAAGAAATTGAGACAAAACAGCCACTAATAAAGAGACGATGTGATGTGAATGATCAAGGTGGGCAATCAAGACTCGATAACGTCCAATGACCTTTTCCCTGGAGCGCTTTTGCGCTGACAGTAGGGACAAAGACATTAGAGCTTGCGAGAAGAGTGTGCGTAAGACCTCCAGCAAGCCTCACACGTAGATGCGTAATAAGGCGCAATTACCCCCCTGGGGTATGGAACTTAATTTTCGAGGTCAGAGAACTTAGAGTTAGAACTGGTAAATTTAAAAAAACGAGAAAACGGATTGAGAAACTGCGAGTGATGGAGTCAAAGCCCAGTTCAATTGAATGATAGTTAAAGATTGTGCAACCCGAACCGTTTTTGGAAAAGAAAGAAATTTCACACATGCTATGACAATGACCAGCTCGAGCTCTATCTCTCATTGAATTTTTATCACTATTGGTGATAACTGATTTTTGGTGCTAGAGTGCCAGACCTGGTTAAATGGAACAAGTAGAGACGCAGACTATAAGATGTGCGCACGGTCTCTCCTCTCTCGGTCGTCGCTCTCTCATTCTCTTCCCGAGATGGTGTATTGCGTGGTGTATGGCTGTGTGAGAATAAGCGAAATAATGGTTGTTGCGCACCATGAATTTACTACGACTCGGGTGGTAAAATCTTTAATATCGTAAATCAAAGAGCCACGAGCCTTCCTGCCAAAAACTTTTTCAGAACCGGAAAAACCGTAATAGGATAAAAATATTGAAGTTCCACATAGTTTGCGGGTTGTTTTTTCTGGTGAGGCTGAAAAAAGCGGTTCAGGCGAATTCTTCCGAGCACTACGTGATCCAAACATGATCAAGCTTATTCCTCTCTTCTGGCTGTTTGGGATCGAGACTGGTTTGTGGAGTTTCCAGGACCCTTTCTCCAAAATCTTGTTCATCGACCTGTTCGATTATAGTCGGCCGAGAGCCGTAAGTCCGTCCTGTTACAGTTGAGACACCGGAACGGCCGAGTAAAGACTGTTTTTTGCATTGAATAACACGGAGAATGAGACATGAAACGGCCTGGTAGCTTGTGTCATGCGGACTCTGTTGGACTTACGGCTCTCGGTCGTCTATATGGAACACGAGTCCTATTTTCCACACCCAAACGAAGATTCAGTATTATTAGATGTTTAGAGCGCTCTCCGTACTTTCTGGAACTTTCTTGTCAAGGAAATCGAAATCTCCTGAAATTTTTCGTTTAGTTGCTGGATTGCTCTGACTGTTGCACTCCTTTTGGGCTGCACCGATGCCTGTGTCAATGCTGTCAGGTTGGATATGATTGATTGAAAAATCACTCCGGTACTGCTAATGTTCCCCCGAGTTTATACTATCAAAAATTCTTTTTCGAAGGTTTCATCTGGATCGAAAATCGATAATCTGAGAATGAAACGACCCATTCTCCCTCCCTTTCCGGGAACAAGTTCCCTCCAAGTCCTGGAGAACAACAGTTTGAGATAAGCAGCGATAAACTCTGAGATATCAGCCTTTATCGCGTCTGAAAAAAAAACCGCGAATAAACCGCGAATTTTAGCTGAAAATGAAAAGTCTTCTCTCTCGAACTCCTCGAGAGTGAAGATCGCTTCGGGACCCGAAGCGAGCGACGCTTTGCGAACAGCCGATATCTCCGAGTACTGTAAGCTGCACTCTCAAACTGCCAATTCGGGGGCCTGACATTTGAGCAACGACATTTGCGCAACTCTGTGAAAACGACATTTGCGCAACACGACATTTGCGCAACGACCATTGCGCAACTCACTTCAAACGGGTCCGTAGGACTCATAAAACGATTCGGTGAAGTTTTGTCGAAAGTGAGGTGGTTGAGCATCACTCCAAGGGAAACTTGGGCATTCAACTCTAAACAGCGAGTCGAACAGGGTGATTGCGCAAATGTCGTTGCGCAGATGTCAGGCCCCCACCCATTCTGGTCCAGAAAGCATCATTTGTGATCAACAGAACGGTCCTCTGTGCCCTTGCACTGCCTGAGCAGCGCAATCAAGCATTTTCCGTGAGCAAATTTCATCAGGTGATTAGGTTTCGATCGAGTCGCTGCTCTCAATCGATGAGCTTCTTGCAGTCTTTCATGTCATGTACTCTCTACTTCATCTCGCCATTTCTCTCCACCTATTCGTACGTTAGCATACTCGCTGTGGTTTGCGTGATCGCAGGTTTGATTTAAAAGTTCACAGTTATACTTAAAGATTTTCCCACCCGAGTCGTAGTAAATTCATGGTGCGCAACAACCATTATTTTGCTAATTCACACACAGCCATACACCACGCAAAACACCATCTCGGGAAGAGAATGAGAGAGCGACGACCGAGAGAGGAGAGACCGTGCACACATCTTATAGTCTGCGTCTCTACTTGTTCCATTTGATCAGGTCTGGCACTCTAGCACCAAAAATCAATTATCACCAATGGTGATAAAAATTCAATGAGAGATAGAGCTCGAGCTGGTCATTGTGATAGCATGTATGAAATTCCTTTCTTTTCCAAAAACGGTTCGGGTTGCACAATCTTTAATACTTAATACTTTATCACCATCATAAATACAAGTCATACAACACAAACGATGTTTACTCAAGACAAGGGGGTTCGATGGTCACCGTCGCTTTCGCGTACTGGTTTTGGTTGTTGGTTTTTTTGTTGTTTTTCGGTTAGGAATCATATCCGAATTTTGGAATCGGTTATCAGATTGTTGATATTTTTTCTCAAATATTCAGAAAAATGTTTCGGCGGGAGGTCAATAATATCCGGATGGAAATTGTTCCATATGGAAATAACTCTACTAGCGAACGTCTCTGAGGAGATCTTCGGTTTGAATGGTAATTCAATTCTGTGCGAATGCGAGTTTCTCAAAGTGACTCGTAGCGGAGCAACGTTGAAACAACCAGAAGTTTCAAAAACCACATCACCTCTGATTGCATTATGTAATAGTTTGAGGTCATTAAAGGATCTGGCACCCCCTCACTCATGACAGGTGGAAGGAGTCAGCTGTTAGGATAGTGCTCTATTCGACAACACAAGGAACCTCTACAGGAAGAGAAAGAAGCTGTCAGTAGGAGAGAATGAGAGAAAAAATTGTGGTGTTCGCCTAGATGAAGTTTTGCATACGTCGCTTTTGAATGCAAAACCACAGTAGCCATGCACCACCCTTTAATGAGCCTTCTAGATTCCAAAGTGCTGAGACCGAGGAACTCCAGCCTTTCAAAATAGCTACAGTATGGTATACAACAACGCACAAAAACTCTCCTTGTGAAAAGTCGTTGAACATTTTCGATATCATTTACTAGGTGGACTGAGTAGGAATTTGGATTCCATAGGGTACTCGAGAATTCTAAACTCGGCAGAATGTAGGAAGTGAATGCTCTCGTTAGTACATAGGGGCAATCAGAACGTATTGCTCGGAAAAGAGTGCTTATTTTATATGAACTTTTTCGACAAATACCAGAAATAAAGGTCTTGAAGCTACAATCAGATGTGAATGTTACTACCAAATCCTTAACTTCATCTCTCGCCATAATGGGATTTCCATCTAGTAAATAATTTTGTCTAGGATTGTTGTTACCGTAATGCATCACTACGCATTTAGCTGTAGAGAGGGTCATGTTATTTGAAAGGGCCCAACCTGATATGAGTGCGATTGTGTAAGGATTCACTCTTTTTCGACCCTTTTCGCAGACTTTTTTTAGAATCTGATAAAAACTCCAGGATCGTTGAGCCCCATGATGACGGTCAGAGAAATGTGTTTCCTAAGCCTTTACGATCTCTTCCGAGGTAGTTATGACCCTATTTACCTATCCATTAGTCATTTGTTTTCGGTATTTCAGGGTTGATGAACACAGAACATATGTATATCAAATTGAAGATAGTTGGCAGGCGCTTCGTCAGGAATTTTTTCAGATTTTTTCAATACCTTTGAGGTGATTTTCTCACCTGTTAAAGTTTTTGGAGAGCTGTGGTGTGGCTCTATACGAAAAGTGCACGACAGATTTTTTATATGTGGAAGTCCATGTTTTTAGCTTCATTTTGATACCATTTTCACCGTTATAGCCCTACCGCTTCACCTCACTAAGAGAGCGCAAACATCGGTAGACCTTGTTTTATTCTTCTATTCAGTCTCTTCTGGTTTCAGTTTTCGAAGATTCAAAATAGAATTGAGAAGCTGGCGCTTTTGTGTAGCAGGAAAAAGAGACGGGTTTGACGAAGGAACAACGAAAGGGCAGTAAAAACCAGTTGAAAGTGCAGATAATCGAGAGAAAAACTGAAAGTGTAGAGCTAATAAGCTGCGCTCACGAAAATGTGGAGTGTTCGGAATAATAAATAGACCTGAAGCGGTAGGTCTAGAAGTTCGAAGAAAATGCGACTCGACGCAGAAAAAAAAGTTCTACAACATATCAAAAATCCATCGTGCACTTTTTAGCTAAAGAAAAGTTATTGGCGAAAGAAAACTTCAAGAAAGAGATTGGGCAGGTAAAGGTGATCAGAAGATAAAAGTTCATTGCACGAGATGATCTCCTTGTCAAGTCCTTTAATTTGAGATGTCGCTCATTGGTAGACATAACGCTAGAGAGGAGATATAGCCCTGTGGTACGAAGGTAAAAAATGATCATAACACCTGTGAAGGGTTTACAAAAAGTTACAAAAGTTGAGAAAAGGCCCTGTCCGATGGTTTGAACCTTCCAACGTAGTTTTCGAAAAAAATTATTTTTCACTCTGCAAGAGTAGAGTGAATCCTTACACAATCGCACTCATATGTTATCAATGGCCTCCTTAAGAGAGCCTCCGTGTAAGGGGAGGGTAAAAGGAGGGGTCTCAGGACATTCAAAATTCAAAATTTTTTGAAAAATCCTTGTGATAGATTTTTGAATACCCTGTTCATCGGAGAACAACTCGTGTCATTTTTGAACAATTACTGTAACCGAGTAATCGATATCACAAAAGTCAAACTTTGAGTACGCATAAAAAGCTTTGAACTCATTATTTTTGAGAACTGTAAATTGTAATCGTCCAATTTTCACAGACTGAACAATTTCATTACGAATATCAAGTTTCCAAAAAAACTGGATAGGCGAGAAATCGCAAATGCATTTCAGTTTTTCTAGTTTTTGAACCGGACGCAGGTCGAGTCAACAACTTTTTATTGCAGATTATGAGTCTACTGGCATTTCCCTATCGGATGATTCGCGTTTGAAAAAAATCGATTGATACCCAAACAACGAAAAACCTATATCTTCGCGGTAAACTCGCGTCCCAGACATACGGATTTGCACCCACTGACCAAGTGGTGTTTTAGAAAGACTGTTTTGTGAATCCTGTCGATCTATAAAACTGTGGGTTATGAATTTATTGTTTCTCATAGTCCGGAAAATCACTCATGACATGTGTGAGAGTTTTTGTCATACTGTAACCGAGTAATCGATATTACAAAAGTCAAACTTTGAACACGCATAAAAAGCTTTAAACTCCGTTTTTTTGAGAGCTGTAAATTGTAATCGTCCAATCTTCACAGACTGAGCAATTTCATTACGGACTACAAGTTTCCGAAAAAACTGGATAGGCAAGAACTCGCAAATGCATTTCAGTTTTTCTAGTTTTTGAACCGGACGCAGGTCGAGCCAACAACTTTTCACTGCAGATTATGAATCTACTGGTATTTCCCTATCAAATGATATGCGTTTGAAAAAAATCGCTTGATACCCAAACAACGAAAAACTTATATCTTTGCGGTGAACTCGCGTCCCAGACATACGGATTTGCACACACTGACCAAGTAATGTTTTTGAAAGACTGTTTTGCGAATTCTGTCAATCTAGCAAACTGTGGATTATGAATTTATTGTTTCTCATAATCCGGAAAATCACTCATGACTTGTCTGAGTTTTTGTCATACTGTAACCAAGTAATCGATATGGGAAAACTCAAACTTTGAGCACGCATAAAAAGCTTCAAACTCCATATTTTTGAGAACTGTAAATTGTAATCGTCCAATCTTCACAGACTGAACAATTTCATAACGGATATCAAGTTTCCAAAAAAACTGGATAGGCGAGAAATCGCAAATGCATTTCAGTTTTTCTAGTTTTCAAACCGGACGCAGGTCGAGCCAACAACTTTTTATTGCAGATTATGAATCTACTGATATTTCCCTATCGAATGATATGCGTTCGAAAAAGATCGATTGATACCCAAACAACGAAAAACTTAAATCTTCGCGGTAAACTCGCGTCCCAGACATACGGATTTGCACACACTGACCAAATAGTGAGTTCACCGCAACGATTTAGCTCTTTCGTTGTTTGGGTATCAATCGATTTTTTTTAAACGCATATCATCCGATAGGGAAATACCTGTAGATTCATAATCTGCAATAAAAAATGGTTGGCTCGACCTGCGTCCGGTTCAAAAATTAGAAAACTGAAATGCATTTGCGATTTCTCGCCTATCCAGTTTTTTTGGAAACTAGTTATCCGTTATGAAATTGTTCAGTCTGCGGAGATTGGACAATTACAGTTCACAGTTCTCAAAAATATGGAGTTTAAAGCTTTTTATGCGTGCTCAAAGTTTGACTTTTGTAATATTGATTACTCGGTTACAGTATGACAAAAACTCTCAGACAAGTCATGAGTGATTCTCCGGACGATGAGGAACAATAAATTCATAACCCACAATTGGATAGATTGACAGGATTCACAAAACAGTCTTTCAAAAACACTACTTGGTCAGTGGGTGCAAATCCGTATGTCTAGGACGCGAGTTTACCACAAAGATATGGGTTTTTCGTTGTTTGGGTATCAATCGATTTTTCTCAAACGCATATAATTCGATAGGGAAATATCATTAGATTCATAATCTGCAATAAAAAGTTGTTGACTCGACCTGCGTCCGGTTCAAAAACTAGAAAAACTGAAATGCATTCGCGATTTCTCGCCTATCCAGTTTTTTTGGAAACTT
>CAVOJK010000641.1:0-32827 GCA_963695495.1 Hololepta plana
AGGAAAAGAGAGAGAGAGGGAGAGAGGGAGAAAGAGAGTGGGTTACCTTACTCTAAAAACAGAAGACAAGAGAATCAAGACTACGAAAACCGTCCGCTGGACGGGCTACAGTACTCTAAAACAGACGAGAGGGAGACTCCCGACTACAGTAACATTCCATTGGAATGGCTACTGTACTTGAATGATAGAGATAGAACTATGAGATCCCTCTAAACTACGACAATATTCAACAGTAATCACGACATACTATTATACTGTAGCCCGATCAAGGAAAACTGTTACTGTTCGTCATCACAAGTCCCCCCCCCCCTCAGCGTTTTTCTGCTGAGGTACTCGAAATTTGAAAAAACTAGTGAGATAATAAGTCGGGAATATCTTCGTTGTCCCCCTCGAAAATGAATTGCCTGCTGATTTCCGAGTGATTCAGTTGCTTGCATTCCAAGAATCCGGTAGAAGCTGTATCGAAGCTAAACCCCGTTCGAATCGTCAAAGAATCGGAATATAAGACGTAAATTTGCCTCCCGAATCTACAGTCTACTACCCCGTCGCTTTCCCCACCCCACCCCCCGAACAGCATCTTTATAACATTTCCCCCCTCTCCCACAGTATGCACATAAATTAAATAATACAACGGAAAATCAATAATCGATGTAATGTTCTGCAGTAGTTCGCTTGTGCCCGAAGCGCGCGCCATGTCTTGCCTGAAAAGAAATTTTCTCAATGAAAGAAAGCTTTGATCTATTGAAGAAAGCTTTGCACTCTATTTCTCCAGTGATGGGCAGGGTGGTGACTGGGTACGCACCACCCCCTTCGTATTCTCCACGATCGAGGGAAATGAAGAAATTTTTCTATGTTTTTTGTGTCGAAAACAAATGGATCTTCATGGAAAACGCTCATTTTATCTATATTCCGGACTTCCCTTCCATAGTTCATCATAGCACTACTGTGGGTCCTGAATTTCATGATTTTCCGCGCACCCCCCTCGTATTTTTTTTTTCTGGAAATTCTAGTCACATACTCTGCCCATCACTGATTTTCTCTCTTCCACGCAAATTCGCTGTAGCTTGAGCAGTGCAAAGTAGTGAGTCATAGCAAAACACAGCGGTAGACCACTCCCCTCCCGCCGAGTTCACTCAAGTTATATTGACCCAACTACCAACAACCAGTGACATAATTTGCAAAAACATGAAACCCCATCCTTCGACGAGATGAAATTTTGAAAAAGATGCAAGTACCTGAGATGACGACATGGCGCAGGAAGACAGGGGCCTGCCTCTGCCTCTTCTCCGAGATTATCTGAAAATGGGTGATACCTCTCCTGTTCACTCAGGATACGGTAAGGGGCAATGGAGACTCTAAGTCAGTGTGTGACACCAATCCGTCCTCCGACCAGGCATTTGAATTATCAATCTACGCTCCGATTATTTCACGAAAAAATCCGGCAAAAGTTTGAGGCTAATGAAAAATCGGGCATGAACGATAGACAAAACTGACCCAAACTCAGCCCCGCCAGCCTGCAAAGCGCACAACGTCGCCCGTGCTCATCTCCTGAGATATGCTGTATGAGTCTAGGAACATAATGTCAAACCTGCGAGGAGGACCGGATATGAAGAGGCTAGGGTTACGGTATACAGTGGACAAAAAGAATCAGGAGCTTCTTAGCTCGTCCTGTCGCTCATCATCATTGATGAACGAGTCGTCTTTATTAAATAAACAAGTATCACGTCGGAGAGGCAATGAGGGGGATAGTGGGGAGTTATCCGATCCTCCTCGATTTGTCGTTGCGATGACAACAGCGAAAAGCTTCACCTCATACGGATGCTCGAGGTGTCTTGAGCGCTGCCTCTGAAGAATACATCTTTATTAGCAGTTCCGATATTTATTCATTTTCATGCATAAAAAGACTCGTAATCGCTCTCGTAGCACTCCACCGAATCTTAGCGAGACACGGCGAAATGCAACACAAAATCACCAACACAATTAGAAAGGAAGATTTGTGACACGGAACCGTCACCTTTATTTATTTATAAGTTCAGCCTTTTGTTTTTTTCCAGTGAATTGAGATCGTCAGATTAAGATAGTACCTGAATTTAGATGGCGTGAAGAGGGAGGTTCTCTCCCTATGCTGAGCGCGACTCCGCGACTATCTGAAAAAATGTGATCACGCTCATAGAAAAACCAGTTCACTGCAAGATACGGTAAGGAGCAAAGAAGGATCTATATCATTGTGTGAAACCAATACATCGAGTAGGTATTCGAATTTTCGATCTCCGTTCCTATTATTTCACGAAAATAACCGTAAAGTTTGAAGGAGCAAACGAAAAATCGGGCATGAACGGTAGACAAAACTAACCAAACTCAGCCCCGCCAGCCTGCGAAAAACTCCAAAACGCAGGTGTTCGTCTCCTGAGATATGCCTGTATGAGTCTAGGAACATAATGTCAAACCTGCGAGGACGAGATGAAGACGCCAGGGTTATGGTATACAGTAGACAGAAAAATGAGCTTGTCAGCTCGTTCTCTCGGTCACCATCTTTGATGACCGAATCATGTTTATTCAGTGAATTATCATCAGACAATGGCAAACGGTAAAGGAGCAGAGGGGGAGGAGGGGGGGGGATTCATCCGGTCCTCCTCCTCGAGTTGTCGTTGCGACCACCACAGCAGCAGTGAGAGCTTCACCTCATGTAAATGCAAAAGGGGATGCGCTGCTTACAGCTTACTGCGTCTGAAGAATGATCATTTTCCACAACTCCGAGGATCGATCATTTTTGCAAAACGAAAGACTTGAATCGCTGCTGTGCTATGTGCCCGGCTTCCAAAAAAGCGACGGCAACGTGCAACACAAAAATGACCGAAAAATACCATTCTCTCTCTCGTTCTCTCTCTCTCTCTCTCTCTCTCTCTCTCTCTCTCTCTCTCTCTCTCTCTCTCTCTCTCTCTCTCTCTCTCTCTCTCTCTCTCTCTCGTTCTCTCTCTCTCGTTCTCTCTCTCTCTCTCTCTCTCTCTCTCTCTCTCTCTCTCTTTCTCTTTCTCTTCTCTTCCCTCACATGGTCACAGTACTAGCGAGCAACTTCTCAAACAACTTTGCAAAAGCCACTCACCACAGTGGAAGCAGCAAGCTGAAGCTTCCTCATCCGCTCATCCTTCATACGGCACACACACACCGCGCGCGCATCTAAAATGATTGATTGTGGATATGCCTTTTCTTGCTTTCAGGGAGGGAGGTCACCGTTCAATAAAAGTAACACCCTCAAATTATTTTCGGGCAAAGTTCGATGAAAATTAGAGCGGTATATTGCTGTTTCCATGAAAAAGTAGCAAGGTAACAGTAGATGGGGTGGATAATTTTGTAAATAGCTCTGGGAGTATGACGTTACTTACAATTAGACTTTCTAAAATTTGAGCTTGAAATTTTTTTTGGATATTTCATTCAATACCCATGTGGTTTCGTGTTTTTTCATAATTTTCCAAAAACAAACAGGAAGTCGACTAGTATCATCAAAAAAGCCCTTTTTGGCTGATAAAAGCACACGAAGCCAACCTCATCTTGGAAACTATCGATTAATTTGCCGCTAGCGTCAGCGCCAGCGCCCGTGAGAATGTGGAGCGTGTGGAGAAAGCGTGTGGAGAAAATGTGGAGAATGTGGAGCTGAAATGTCGCTATTAAAATGTGGAAGAGAAAAACACAAAGTTTACCAGAACACAGAAGAATTTCCTGCTACCCGGGATTTCCGTTGTGCTCGGTTTATGTCACACAGCAAAATCGCTTGAGTCTACGACATGCACAATCTCAATTCTTTCAAATTCAACCAGCACCTATGTGCTTTCGTGTTTCTTCATATTTATCCAAAAACAGGAAAAATGTAGATTCTTATCACTGAAAATTGGCTCTTCCGATCACCGATTCAGAGACGGCAAAGTGCAGCACGAACTCACCAGCAAAAAGCACTAAAATATTTGTGACATGAAACCGCCACCACCCTTTCATCATAACTTTAGGTTTTCATTTTTCCGTGATCATGATCAAGTTCAAATTTTATTTATTCTTCGATCGATCATGCGATTAACGCTAACTATGTTTTCCAATTTCGTAGATCGTTCTCTCTCCCCTACAGCTCGGCAAGTATTCTTTATTCTTCATTCTCTATTCTCTATTCTTTATTCTTTTATTCTTTATTTACCATCTGCGGAGAAGGGAGAAGGTATGCAGATAAGAACGACAAACCTTGATCACACACGAGTGCGAACTCTCTCTGCCGAAGCGACGGAGAATCACCGCTTCGAAGGCGGTAGATGGTCGGCGAGAGGGCCACCGTCTCCACAGCCTTTGTTATTGTCGTCAGAAAGCCGAGAACGCCTGAAGAGAGGATGAGAAATTACTCAGAGTTTAGCTGAAGGGTTTTCTACCGCAAAAGAGTAGAGTGAAAACTGACAATAATGGTGGGAGATCTCCCAGATTGCATGGATCAACGATAGATTGCAGACCTTTTTCTGGCACAAAACAACCACGGGCCTGATCTGACAACAGAGATCAACTAACCAGCAATGTGGGCCGCCTTCGATGAGCTGGCTGAGAGTAAAATCGCAATCTCCGCACATGCCGCGCTGTACGGCGAGATGCTTGAAGCTGCAAAAAACATTTCGGGCTTACTGCTTATTTTTCATTGAAAAGGGAGAGTTCCATTCTAAAGCCTTCAATTCAAACCCAATTACTCTCACAATATTTATATATAGACGTACTTTATATACGTACTTGCTGTTATGCTTTGTGTGAACTGGTTGATAAAGATAAGATAAGATATTTACGCGCCTTTCAAGAAAACTCTGAAACTCCAGATGCTCATGTGTTGCGGCGAATCTCACTGTTTTTCAGTTCAATCTCGTCAGTGCATAGATAAATTCCATGCAATGTCGCTCATCCAAGAAAAATTGGGCATGACCGGTAGAGAAAAATGGAAATTCGCCTTACCTTACGCCGCCACCGATCATCCATCAATGGTTATTTGATGATGTAGAGGCCGTCTGAGTTTTCTTTGTTAATTATGGAAAAATATAAAAGGAATTATAGCTTACTTGTGAAGGTCGGGAGAGCGGGAGAAGGGAGGGAGGGAGGGTGGGGTACTGTAGCCTAGTTTGTGTACAGAGAGTAAAAATGAACACTCTACTGGCATCTCTGTCATCCATGATGACCGTGATATTTATTTAACAAATAAAACAACGATAATATGATAAAAAGAGGGAGGAGGGTGAGGGGTAGGGATGGGATGGGGTGAGAGTTTCGGCTTGTTTCGCTCAACAGCGAGTTACAGCACACATTTCAGCTTCCGGAGAATAAACACGACTCCATGCGAGACAAAAACGTCGTAATGCGTTTCTTTTTGCTCTCCTGACCTTCTCGACGACAGAATTTTGCAGCAGCCATACATGGACACGCTCACCGCTTCAGTAACATCACAATATCTTTTCGTAATTCGAAAAATGAGATTTGATATCGATCAGTCCTTTCTTTGAACGCAGGAGCGAGAGAGCTGCCCATGTATGGCTGCAGAAACGATGATGATTCTTTCGCCTCCGAACCGCTGCGCACTTCGATGCCAGAAAGTGAAGCTGCGAGACGAGCTTCTGGGCGAGACGCGTAGATCAAGAAGATGGGCGCCTGCATCTTCTATTTAACTGATACTGATGACTTGATGAATTGTGATTCAAATTTTTTTGACTCAAATTGTTATCAATATCTCACTATCAATTCATCAATGCTCATAGACAGAAGAACGTAAAAATGTTCCACCTTGGATCCAGCGCCAGGCATTCTCAGCTCTGACATCTTCGAGCGCGATGGAGTGCGTGTGAAGAAGAGCAACGTCATGCGCTCCTGAGTACAGATTAAAGTAGTTTCTCGATACATTTATAGAGAGAAATAGAGAGAGAAATTAACTTTGGGTTGAAAATATTTCGTCTATTTAATCCAGTACCCATGTGATTTCGTGTTTTTCTCATAATTTTCCAAAAACAGACAAAATGCTGACTTTTACAACTGAAAAAACGCCTGTTTCTGTGCTGAAAAAATCACACGAAGCCAAAGACCTAGCGAGCGAAAGCCTGGTAGTTGAATTCAACTGAATCAAATTGAACTAACTCAAAACTGCTGATAAGTTTAGCGCGAGCGCCAGAGAAGGTGCGGGAGAACAGAGTCGCTGGCGAGAGACTGAAAGGACGTACCTTCTTGACATACTAAAGGGTGGAGAGTAGCAGTTCACCTAATTTCAAGAGCTCTCACACACAACGAGAGAGGTCGACTCGTGTGACACAAAACCGATAGGGACTACCCACTCTCAACTTTGCAAAATTTATCCAGCAAAATTTATCCAGCGGTTTCGTGTTTTCATGATTTCTGAGAACCGAAAGATTGTCCATCAGAGCCATTAAAATCACCTATTTCCCTCACCAAATCTCAGCGGAAGATTGCGAAGTGCAACACAAAGTCACCAGCAGAAAATATAGAAAAATATTTGTGACACGAAACCGCCAACCTCAGTCATTATTAGTTTTCTCCTCTTTCCGATGAAATTAATCCGACAGGCGGATGAAGTACCTCAGATGACGTGGAGAGGAGAGAGAGCATGTCCTAGGCGACCAGCATCCACTGAGCACGCCCCCGATATAATCTGGAAAGCTGTGATAAGTCCTCTGAAGGAACAAGTTTACTTCAGTAGAAGGTGAGAGACAATGAAGTGAATCATCTTGTCCTCTTTGCTCCACAAAACAACTAAGGAATCGTTCAGAGTTTAGCTGCAGAGTTTTCAACCGCGAACTAGACCAAGGATGACTGACAAGAAAGCACGAGTTTTCTCAAGCCATCATCTGACACAAAACGACCACGAGCCCATTCTCCCACTGAAAAAAGGTAGAAATAAAAGAAAAAAAGCTATAAATCAGCCAACCAGGAATGAAGCAGATTTGGATGCGATTGTTTAGCGTCGTAGCGCATGAGCTCGCAATCGCGCCTGGCTTTCTCTCATCAGAATCCACGAATTTTTTTGAGTCTGGGAAATTTAATCTACTTTTTCATACACACTGTCTATTTAAATTGGAGATAGAAAGACATCTCTATTCCATAGTCTTCTCTTCTAATTGTATTCCTTTTCAGAGCAATCAAACGCCCTTTCAGAAAACTCTGAAGCGACGGGTTCCACTCACTTTGCGTTCTAGCCTCGTATCATAAAAAACAATGCAAATTTACGGAGTAAAAATTGTTGAAAAAATGAGATTAACGAAAAAATTGGGTATGGCGGTAGAGAAAAATGGAAATTCACCTCCACGCACGCCGTCGACGTCGGCTGATTATTCTTCAATCGATGGAGAGCTCGTCTGAAGGTTCTCTGTTAGATTTGAAAAACGAGATGAAAATTATGGCTTACTTGTGAAGGTCGAGAGAGCGGGAGGGAGAGGGAGCGTGGGAGGGAGGGGTACTGTAGGGGTACTGTAGCCTAGTTTCTGCACAGAGAGTGAAGTGAGCATTCCTCTGGCATCTCTGTCATCGATGATGACCATTTTATTTATTATACGATAAAAACAACGATTAAACAAAAATGAAGAGCGCTGGGAACGGGCCGGGATCTCGGATAGCTACAGCTATTAGTTGACGAAATGAACTGCTCTTTTTCCTATCGAAAATTCCGTGATAACAGTTAACTTGCCCTCCCGACCTCCTCGGCAGCAAACGTTTGCAGCAGCCATACATGGACAAGCTTATCGCTCCAGTAACATCACAATCTCTTTTTGATATTCAAAAATCGAGATTCGAGATCATATCAGGCCAGAGAGAGCTGCCCATGTATGGCAGCAGAAACGATGATGATTATTTTGCATGCGAACCGCCACGCACTTCGATGCCAGAAAGAGAAGCTGCGGGACGAGCTTCTGGGCGAGACGCGTTGATCAAGAAGATGGGCGCCTGCATCTTCTATTCAACTGGTATTGATGAATTGATGAATTAGGCAACTCAAAGTGTTTTATCAATATCTCACTATCAATGCATCAATGCTCATAGACAGAAGACTGTAAAAATGTTCCACCTTGGATCCAGCGCCAGACACTTCGTGCACATTCTTCGCTGGCAATTTTACGTCCTCGAACGCGATGGTGTGCGTGTATGAGAGAGCAACATCATGCGCTCCTAAGAGTAGATTGCGGGAGTTACTAGATACGCTGGTAGAGATAAAGAGATAGAGGGGGAAATGAACTTTAGTGTGAGAACATTTCGTCTATTTAATCCAGTACCCACGTGATTTTGTGTTTCTATGATAATTTCTCAAAAAAATAGGTAGAATGCTGACTGTTACAACTGAAAAAACGCCTATTTCTGGGCTGAAAGAACCACATGAAGCAAACACTCACCGAGCAAGAGCATGGTAGTTAAAACTAATTGAATTGAATTGAACTCACTAAAACAGCTGATGAATTTAGCGTCAGCGCCAGAGGAGGAGCGGGAGAATTGAGCTTCTGGCCAGAGACTGAAAGGACGTATCTTCTTGACATACGAAAGGGTGGAGAAGAGCAGTTCACATAATTCTAGAGTTCACCACCGGGAGAGTCGGCTCGTGTGACTCAAAACCGATGGGGACTACACTCCCAACTTTGCAAAAATTACCCAGCACCTATGTGGTTTCGTGTTTTTTCATGAACAGAAAGAATTTCGATCAGTGCTTTTAAAAATCGCCAAATGCCGTCTCCGAATCTTTGCGAGAGACGGAGAAGAGAAACACGAAGTCACCATCAAAAATACCGAAAGAGATCTGTGACACGAAACCGCCAACCTCAGTCATTATTAGTTTTCTCCTCTTTTCGATGAAATGAATCCGACAGGCGGATGAAGTACCTGAGATGACGTGGGGAGGAGAGAGGTGTCCTAGGCGATCAGCCTCTGCTGAGCACGCCACCGATATAATCTGGAAAGCTGTGATAAGTCCTCTGAAGGAACAAGTTTACTTCAGTAGAAGGTGAGAGACAATGAGGTGAATCATCTTGTCCTCTTTGCTCCCACACCTCACAAAAACAACATACTGTGTACCGAAAACAACTAAGGAATCGTTCAGAGTTTAGCTGCAGAGTTTTCAACCGCGAACTAGACCAAGGATGACTGACAAGAAAGCACGAGTTTTCTCAAGCCATCATCTAACACAAAATGACCACGAGCCCATTCTCCCACTAAAAAAAGGAAGAAATAAAAGAAAAAAAGCTATAAACCAGCTAACCAGGGATGAAGCAGATTTGGATGCGATTGTTTAGCGTCGTAGCGCATGAGCTCGCAATCGTGCCTGGCTTTCTCTCATCCGAATCCACGAAATATTTTCAAGTCTGGAAAATTTAATCTACTTTTTCATACACACTGTCTATTTAAATTGAAGATAGAAAGACATCTCTATTCGATAGTCTTTTCTTCCAATTTTATTTCTTTTCAGAACAAGCGAGCGCCCTTTCAGAAAACTCTGGAGCGACGGTTTCCACTCACTTTGCGCTGTAGCCTCGTATAAGAAAAAAAATGCAAATTTAGGAAGTAAAAATAGCTGGAAAAACGACACCGAAAAAAATTGGGCATGACCGGTAGAGAAAAAAGGAAATTCACCTCCCCGCACGGCGTCGACGTCCGCTGAATATTCTTCAATCGAAGATGGAGAGCTCGCCTGAAGGTTCTCTGTTGAATTTGTAAAAAGAGATGGAAATTATGGCTTACTTGTAGAGACGAGATAACCGCAATGCGCAATTGCGAATAAGAGAGATTCAGTTTGCACTCAACATCGAAATGCGGAACCAGAGGGAAAGTTGCGGATAAGACACAGAATTAATAGCAATTGCTGTTTGTTAACCGCATTGCGATTAAGGAATGAGTCAATTCAGTGTTCTTCCTTCCTCGACACGAATGTGCCAGGTTCGGGATAATATTTTTTCTTGATTCGAAAAAATCGTTATGATACCTTTGCTTAGAATTTATCGTGATTAATAGTTCGCAGGTATCTTGATTAGGGAATTTCCATTTAGACGCTGATTTTTTAGCCTCCCAGACTGCTCCAAATTTTGACGATTCCGAATTTCGGTTGAAGGAAAATCGAAAATCGAAACCTGGCGCACTTGTGTAACAGACCAAAACACTCTATTTCTTAATCGCAATTGCGGATAAGAAAGCGCAGTCTGCCTCTTGATCGCAATGCGGTTAAGAAAACTGAAATGGCCAAAGTTGTCATTTAGGCCTATTCGCAATTGCGTTTATCTCGTCTCTACTTACTTGTGAAGGTCGAGAGAGCGGGAGAGGGAGGGGTACTGTAGGGGTACTGTAGCCTAGTTTCTGCACAGAGAGTGAAGTGAGCATTCCTCTGGCATCTCTGTCATCGATGATGACCTTTTTATTTATTACACGACAAAAACAACGATTAAACAAACATGAAGAGCGCTGGGAATGGGCCGGGATCTCGGATAGCTACAGCTACTAGTTGACGGAATGAACTGCTCTTTTTTCTATCGAAAATTCCGTGATAACAATTAATCTCGCTCTCCCGACCTCCTCGGCAGCAAACGTTTGCAGCAGCCATACATGGACAAGCTTACCGCTCCAGTAACATCATAACCTCTTTTTGTTAAAATCGAGATTCGAGATCATATCAGGCCAATTCTCTCTACAAGTGCAGGAGCGAGAGAGCTGCCTATGTATGGCAGCAGAAACGATGATGATTCTTTCGCCTCGAACCGCTACGCACTTCGATGCCAGAAAGAGAAGCTGCGGGACGAGTTTCTGGGCGAGACGCGTGCATCAAGAAGATGGGCGCCTGCATCTTTTATTTAACTGAGATCAGTAAAATAATAAAAAGGGCAACTAAATTTTTTTGAGACAAATTGTTATTAATATCTCAGAATCAATGCTCCAATGCTTATAGACAGAAGAACGTAAAAAAGTGTCACCTTTGCGCCAGGCATTCCCAGCTTCGACGTTTTCGAGCGTGAAGGTGTACGCGTATCAGAGAGCAACGAGATGGATCATCATGCGCTCCTACAAGAAGATTACAGTAATTTCTTGATACATTGGTAGAGAGAGATGGGGAGAGAGAAATGAACTCTAGTTTGAAAACATTCCGTCTTTTTCATCCAGTAACCATGTGATTTCGTGTTCCTATCACATTTTCCCAGAACTGACAAAAGTCGACTATTACTCTCTCAGTGAGCTAGTAGCTATCCCACGAAATCAATCAAGTTCTTGCGAAACGCTATGAAAATAGCTCTCTTCCGGTCCTTTTTGAGCAAAAAAGCTATCCTACAGTAGCCAGGGGTGTGTAGCTTTCACCCACCTCTCGAAGTGTGCTCGCGGCTCTCTTCTACTCGCATAGTCGGCAGCAGACATGACTTGTTTACCTGTGGAGACGACTCGTGATTATCAAAAATGACGAATAGCTCATGAAGACACGGGAGGTCATTGAGAGATATTCAAAGTCAGTTTCACAGTTTTCCTGATAGGAATAATTATATCATTCTTTATTTCGTAATTAGTAAATATGGAGAATAGTTATAAAGTATTTTGACAGAATTCTTAGGGCGGGGGAGTCCTACTGCGGCTACCATACACGAGTACGGCCATTCCAAGAACGTCACAACCCCTTTTCGGGTCCTAAATTTCAATTGTCAGGACCCTCTTCTGAATCAAAGATGGCTGCCCATTAGGCTGGCGAGAAGCGTTGTGTGATAATCACAAAATCGCGCGAATCTGTGATTTTGCAGCGATTTGTGATTTTGGTGTGATTTTGTGTTCCGCGCATGCTCTTTGTTCCGGTTCTTTCTCCGCCTCACGCTTCCGTACACCTTCAAATTGTGTCAGACTTTCAGTCACGCCCTTACCTCAGACAGAATCGGGCAGGAAAAGTGAAGGCATGCCCAAGGCCTGCAATTTTCCTGCAGCAGGCCTGCAATCTTCCTGCAATCCTCCTGCAATCTTCCTGCCACCTTCAATTGTCCTTCAATTCTCCTGCAATCCTCCTGCAATCTTCATGCAATTCTCCTGCTGCAGGCCTGCAATCTTGGCAGGTCGAATGCAGGAAGATTGCAGGTCTACAGTATACCCGCGTCGTTTTTCATGAACGGCAGGAAGATTGCAGGAAGATTGCAGGCCTGCATCCTGCTGCAGGCCTGCCTGATTCTGTCTGACAGCTGAAGGTGGCAGGAAGATTGCAGGACAATTGTAGGAAAATTGCAGGCCTTGGGCATGCCTTCACTTTTCCTGCCAGATTCTGTCTGAGTACATCGCATATTTTGACACAGTTTGAATTGGATTTGTGATCCTGCATCGTGGGTTGAGATGATTTGATATTGATTAGAACGATAGACCAACTTGGAAAAATGCCTTAGATTGAAAACAAACTCGAAATAAGATTGCGTTTTCGAGAACACTTTTTTGTATGGAGCTGCTGTATGTAGCTGTCAATTTGTTTTGCGCGTACTCACAACCGCAACCGTTGAATAGCAGTTAGTAATGAATCCTACAGTAAATTGCCAAAATCACTGTGATTTTTGACAACAATTGTGATCACACCTAACGTTTTTCGCCAGCCTACTGCCCATGTATGGCTGCTACCGTACCTTTCTGAGGCTCTCAAGCATCTTGGGCAGCTCGGGATGGATTGATCGGCGCGACAGCCACGCGCACGAGCGATTTTGTATTGAACTTGGGCGGCCGGAAGATGTACGACTGCAAGAGGCGAATCATTTATTTTCTTCAAAGCTCATATGTACTTCCAGAGAGGTACGTCACCGATCACGGGAAGTAGCACCCCAAAAGACTGTTTTGGGGCAAAGTTCAATAGAATACTGTAGGGTATCGTCGTTTCATAACAGAAGTGTCAGCGTAACAGTAGCTGGGGTCGTTAGTTTTGCATCTGGTTTTGAAAGTATGCCAACGTTAATCATCGAGTATAAAAATATTAAGAGGAGCCCAAATGATCTTCATTTATTACAAGGAGACTCGGAAACGGAACACAAAAGCAACAGGAGAAATTTGTTTCTCAATCTGATTAATGGTAAATCATCGGAGTCCATGGATTCCGGTAAGTAGAAAAAGAAGAACTCACATCCTCTCCCCAATCAGGTCCAGTGGTCGTAGCCGTTTTATGATGATCGGCTCATCGGCCTTCGAACATTCATCTTTTGCGCTTCCTTCGAGAGGCGCGCACGCCCCCAGCTCGGCCATCATTTTAGAGGCCATCTGAGAGCAAGCTGGCTTATCGATTTGATGACTTACCCAGTTTCAAGTTTAGATACCGCCAAAGGTCTGACGAGCACTAGGCATTTAGGAACTTTAAGTTCTACAATTAATATCAGATGCTGATTGTAAAATCACTGACCGCTATCACACCGACTACCGTACCTACGAGAACGTCTTGTATAGCGCGAATCGCCAGAGACGACGGGCTCCTTCGAGAAATTGTGCTTTTCCCGTAAAAAGAAAAACCTTTAATTATAAAGAAAAAGTTATCAACAGCGTAATTTTTTAAACATGAGAGACAAGCTTGTTGCAAAGCTATCATTTCCCAGATGAAAAACCATCCTGTAACTTTGACGGATGTTCCAGTCGAACTCGCTATTCGGTAGAGACCGGAAAAAAGCAACTTTGGCGCCATAGCGACAAGAGTACAAACTCGTTAGCAAAAACTGTAATTCATATCTCGCTTCTTCCTGAGGCTTTTTTGCTGAAATTTGGTACGTGCGGTGATATCAGTCTTATGAACTAATCTGCCAAGTTTTACCATCATAGCCCTGGAAGAAGCGAGATATAAATTACAGTTTTTGATAACGAGTTTGTACTCTTGTTCCTGTGGCGCGAAAGTTGCTTTTTTCCGGTCTCTATATTCGGGTTGCCATGGTTTTAGGCAAAAATAATAAATCCAACTATTAAGCTAAAGCTCACCAAGCGTATCGCGATAATATTGAGGTAGCTCTTGTTGCGAGAATCTCGTTTCATGACGATTGAGATCGGCGATGCCTGCAGAGAAATTGAGTAAAACATGAATAAAATGAACAAAAAGTTCAAAAGTACCGTCAAATTTAGAATATTTCTCCTTTTGATGAAAAATATCAAAAATTCGTCGAACGCACAGGAGTTCTTTTTCAAATTCACTTTGCGAGTGAATTTGTAAGCGAAAAACCACCTCAATCGTCCACAATCTTTTATTGGAAGACTTTTTTTGGGTTTGGTTGGCGACTGAGATGGTTTGAACAATGTATGACCGAACAAATCAAAATGCAACAATCATTTACCCTGGCAGCGCAGCCTCTCTGCTGCTCGATAAACAGCGAATCAGCGAAGCGCGTATCCTTGCCATCTGCACGTGTGTAAAATCTGGATGTGTCCGCTCCATCAGACAATCCACGAATACAGTGCTTCATTCCCATCATGATTATATTGTGAGTGTTTGTTCAGCGAATTTAGCTTCCTTATCATAGCTCGTGGAGTGTAGTTTTCGATATAAAAAGAGAGAATGCCATTTTTACTCAAATAAATACAGACCTTGAAGTCGATGATGGACGCCAAACTGGCCCAAAGTCGAAAACGAATCAGTTGGCTCCGCTCGAATCCCCGCTGCGCTTCGTCAGCTTGCTGTAGACGAAGCTATCTTGCCCAGACGCGCTGCACTCGGAGTGTCGAGCTGCATGATTAATCGATAACAGAGCTTTCTCTCCTTCCCTTTCTATCTTTTTCATTAATCATCACATTAGCAATGAATAAAGTACTAATTTTATCTAACTCGACAGCAAGACAACGATTTCCTCACTGAAACTTGATAACTTGAAGCAGAACTTGTCAGCGTAGATTTTAAGTAACTGCGTGAGAGTGAGAGTCGCCGTAACGAATCGTAACCTAATGGAATAGAAAAATGAAATAAAGAACCGTCGCGTAGCAGCTGCTTCCAACATCCACCTCGGTAGGTGCCGACGAAGTTCGTCTTCTTGATGACACGCTGGAAATTTTACTTTCGTTTGTTGATATGGTTTGAATAGTTGTAGATGAGAACAAATGTAGAAAAGCTGTTATTGTGTTCAGAAACTGTCAAGTGAAGGCTCCCCCTCCTTATCTACATTTGCGTGGCTGATACATTTGAATCGCACCAAATTGGTGGATGATAACAAACAACAAGTTGATGCAGTGTGATATCAAGCAGGCAGAAAAGCCTTTGAAAAGTATCGATAAACCGGCAAAATATGAAATAGCTCACTTCCTGGCCGAGCTGGAGCTCGAGGAGAACTCGATCCATCTTGTTGATGAAGAGAAACTTAATGAGGTCGTTAGCAGAGAGTAGGCACTGGAAAAATAAAACACTCTTGAAAATGCTGAGAATAAATGATTTTATCCAGCTGCAAGGTTAGTGATTCCTCAAATGGCAAATTATTTCAGGCTTTCCATCTGTGCGATTACAATACGAATTTGTCAAAGTACAAACCCTGGAACTGAGCAATTGATGACAATTAGCCTCATCTACTGCGAGAAGTAGGCATGATTTCAGTCTGAATAATGTCTCAAATGGAGAATTCGTGTGAGATCACAATTTTGAAAATGACTGAGATTTTCCGAGTAATTAAATTCTCAAATTCTTGGTCCAAAAGAACCTGTTGTTTCAAATGTGGGAAGCACAAAAGAGCTCGACGGAATTTTATCTCATCATATAAAAACAAAGAACCACCACAATTCGAGTAATGAAACAAAAGACGGAAATAAGTTTCAATGAGCTTTACGATTTTTGTACTTTTAATTTTTGCACTTCGAAGCGTTTTGTTGTGTCGAAGATTCTAGACTCTGACTTTCATGAAGTTTCGTAAAAACTTCACCCAGAGTTCTTTGGCAATGAAATTCAGAAACCTGAAATTGGATGGCGCGGCAGATGCTTGCTGGCAAGTCTCCACACGGCGTTGATCTCGACGAGTGAATCCATGATGGTCGACTAGCCTGTTAATCAAAAAGTCTCACTTATTCATCCATCGAATGTACAATTTTCCATCGAGAGAAAACTCATTGAAACGTTACTGTAGAGAGAAGAAGGCCAATTGGCTACTCATCGGTTTTTTTAAAAGTCTGGAAATTTCAAAAAAAAAACCACACGACATATCGCGGGAGCCGCCAGCCTCCGGGCGCTCTCCGGCTACTTCAGGCCTGAACTCAGGCCTCATCTACGGCGAGAAGTATTCATGATGGCAGCCTGAAAAATGGTTCTCGCTGTGGCGTCAAGTTCGCGAAGTACACGACGATCTAATCATGGAAATTATTTCGTGAAAAATGCATTTTTAGTTCCTAAATTGTGAGAGAGATGGGCAGTAATGTGCCCACGCCTAGCCAGGCGATTTATTTCCACGTTCAGTGCTCACCGAGGTGATGGAGAACGTCCCCATATTTGCAGGCGAGTGCTCGATGGCGTCCGTCTTCTGCAGTCTTCTCGCCGCATCCTGATCCGATTCTTTTTTCTAACATTTCTATTTTTTGCTCTTTTTACTTTTTCCTGATAACTACATTCCTATGTTCTCATCGAATTCTCAGAGAACTGGGGGTGTGCTAGAGAGACGGGCTAGCGATCGGTTCAGCCACAGGAAACAAATCAAACCTCACGGCATCGTCTCTCTTGCGCGGAGGGGACAAATGTTCAAAACTCTTGTGGGTTTCCACGAATTCTCTAGCAAAAAGTCTAAGTAGTTTACAAAGTAAGAAAGAAAAAAAACTTCCTTGGATTGAACAGCTCGAGTTCGCTGCCCAGAAGCGCGCGTACGATGATGGAATGCACTGAGAATATTTTAGCTGATTGTGAAAAAAAGAAAAGTAGTGGCAATTTAGTTAGCAACCGCCAATGCAAAATTCTACGTGAGGCGCCTCTTACGCGTGTTTGATGTCCCACAATGCAAAAGTGTGTAAGAGCGTGTATAGTGAGGTGAGTGTGACTATTGATTGACTATTGATTGGGACTTTCCAACAGCTGAGAAGAGTAGGCGTGACGCGTGTGATTGCGGCTCGTGCGCTCTATAGTTTGTTGAGATGTTGTGTCACACTTATAACTTTGGCGAACTGCCAAATAGTTTGGAGACATGAAAGTGTGCTACATAAAACAGCATGTTCGTTGTTCAAAAATTGTTTGTGAAATTTTGGATAGAACATTTGAGAAGTATGAGACTTTTTTCAAGTGATTTGATGAGAAGAGCAGCGATTTCACCAGGTCTGAGATCACGCTGTACTTTTTTGGCGCTGATATTGGATTTTTAAACTCAATAATAACAGGTGCTTGTCATGACATACAGTACCAACTCTCCTTGATCGGGGCTACTTTATACGGTATTAATTGGTAGTTGGTTGTCTTTGAACACTTTCGCGCAGTAGTTGGTTGTGATTGCTGTAAAATATTGTCGTTGTTTCAAAGAATCTCGTTTATTCCATCTTCATCCCCTCAAGTACAGTAGCAATTGCAATGGAATGTTACCGTGGTCAGGAGTCTCTCCTCTCTCTCTCTCTTCTTTTTTTAGAGTATGGTAGCCCATCCAATGGACAGGTATCGTAGTCGTGATTCGCTTTTCTTAGTTTTAGAATACGGTAGCCCGTCTAGCGGACGGGATCGTAGTCACAGTTTGAATCATCGCTGTTCTGTTTCTAGAGCACGGTAGACCATCGAGTAGATGGTTATCGTAGTCGTGGAATCTCATTCTCTTCTGCTTTTTGGGTACGGTAGCCGAGGCTGTCGTAATTTTGATTTCTCTCTCTCTCTCTCTCTCTCTCTCTCTCTCTCTCTCTCTCTCTCTCTCTCTCTCTCTCTCTCTCTCTCTTCTCTCCCTCTCCTCTCTTCTCTCTCTCTCTCTTTCTCTCTCTCTCTCTCTCCTCCTCTCTCTCTCTCACTCTCTCTCTCTCTCTCTCTCTCTCTGTTTTTAATAGTTGTAGCATACAACTATTAAAAGTAATAAAACTGGACAAATTTTATCATCATCTTTCAGCCAATTTGACTATCTTTTCTCCTAACATAAACGACAAAATCACAGTGTGTGTGAAGGCAGCGACAAAAACAATAGAATACAAAAAAGCAAATTCATGAGTGAACATGAGCAAATTTCACGAGTTGCAAAGATGTACCTTGTGAAGAGAAAAACGAAACAACCGGAGTCATTCGATTAGCTAAAAAGCTCATAACGCACGAGTAAAGAGAGACACTGGTAGATATATTATGATAGAATAATGATTGATAATTAGGTTATTCTAATGAAAGCTTGTGGGAATAGAGAGGTGGAATTGATAAAATCGTTGAGCGATCAAAAAGCAGTCAGAAAATTGACTGAAATTTGTGTTTGGGTAGAGAAGAACCTTGAAAAACAGCGTTAGAGTTCAAACTCACATATTTTAATATCTTAAAAGAGCTTTGAAATTATCCGATCCGGATCATAAAGCTGATCGATTGGTTGATAAAGTTCTACTGATCAATTGACAATCGATTAAACAGGTGGAATGGCAGTCTTGAGTGCTTATCCAAGTCAGTGATCAAGTCATCCAGATCTTCGATGCCGACAGAGAGACTGAAAAGAAACTCTTTTTAAAGATTTTACCACCTGAGTCGTAGTAAATGCGGGGTGCGTACAAACCATTTGTCTGCTAATTCTCACACCAATCGAGTAGAAATTTCGATAGAAGCATTGATTTTACGGTGAATTTCTCGCATTTCGGCATCGGAGCCGTGATCTCGTGCGAATAAACTCTGGAATAAACAATAAACAAAACAAACATAAACAAAAAAACGAACAAATAAGAATGGAAAGGGAATGAATCATGAGAATGAATGGAATTTCGCAACGGTTTTATCTCAGATTTTCCGGTTCAGAATTCTCAAGTTCTGAGGCACAAAAACAGGAAGGGAGAGAGAGAGGTTTCTTCGCTGGAATACTCACATAAACTACCAGCCAGCCACACGAAATAAGCAACGACGCTGCCACTTTCCAAGAGGGTGGCGTGTGGTGTTCCAAAATGTAGAGCCTTATTTGAACCGCAACCATTACCGCAGGTTCCCCCAAAAAATCGACCACACTCGGGAACATCTCTCCAGGTGATACCCACTTTTCCGCGAAAGTCGACGAACACACCGATAGAAAAATGCAGTATAGAGAACGGCACTGTTGATGCAGCTAATGAGAAGAATATTTTGATAGCCGTGATAGCAAGCAGAATCCGAGATGAACTGGCAAAATACATTTGGGATAAGGAAGAGAGTGGGGCCATAGACAGCTAATCTGCAAAAAATTTTGTTGAATTAAGCCAGGTTCTATATTCGGCCAAGAAACGTATGTCCGATTGGAGTTCCCTAGAGACAGCGCAATGGCCGATTCACACTCAGACAGCGCAATGGCCGATGCACACTTCCACCTGCTCTCATTGTGGAAATTGGCCGTTTTGCTGTCTCGAGTGGACTGCGATTGGACATACGGCTCTAAGTCGACTCTAGATTTCTTTTGATTTCGTCTAGATCCCGCTGCTTGCTGGACAACGCGGGTTTCTTTCCATGAGTACCTGGGTATAGTGAATAGCTGCCAGAATGCTGTGATAAATCCAACCAGAGCTTGAGCAAGAAAGATCACAAAATGAGATCTGTGAATGGTTTTATTGTTATTATTCTTCTAGTCTCGTCCTTTTTTATCTATCCGATTTGACTGATGAAAAACTGTTTATCATTGTGGGACTCTCGACGTAAACTTTGATTTTTCCGTAGTCAGGTGGTGATGCAAGAAAAAAAAGTGGAAAATGAACAGAAAGCTAGACTGTTACCAATAAGTTACGCAGCGTTCGGGATGAAAACTCACTTGAGAGAAGGCGGCGTTGCTCTCGTGACTGTAGCAAAAAACCAAACATTCAGAATCAGTCCGATAACGCAGATTATCGAAGCGAGAATCGTCGCGATCTGCTCGGAGAGGTCCATCAGAGAAGCTCAGAGGATGAATGAATCGTGGAAACAAAGTGGAAAGACTTGAAAAAGTGTAGTCTCTCTCTCTCTCTCTCTCTCTCTCTCTCTCTCTCTCTCTCTCTCTCTCTCTCTCTCTCTTTCTCATGGTACTCCATTATGTAACTCCCTGGTCTGCTTTTAGATCTCTTCTCATCTGATGTGCAGAAACCTTTTCATGGATCGACAAAGAAATCTCTTTATATCATGCTTTCTTGGTCATAGGCTCAGATGAGCAAAGCATCACAAGGACAGCGTGGGTGGCAAAATCATCAATATCACACGTATCTTACGCTTATCAAAAACGAGCATAGATTTTGGAGAGAGAGAAAAAGTGAACTGAGGGGGGATTTCCGAACTTGGTCTGGTTTCTCACCGACGGAACATTCTCAACAATCGGAAATCCGTGTTAATCACAGATGGAACGAGTAGGGCAAATGTACAGTTGAGTTTTGATGTGATTCGTACGTTTGATGGGCAGAAGTATTGAATTCCGGACTCTGATTAAAATATTTCCACAATCAGGGATCAGTGTTCATCACAGATGGCGTGTGCAAAAAATGTGTAATTGAAATGAATTATTTGTTGTTCAGACGCACGCCAAGTCCGAGACTTTTACTGAAGACGTTTTGTGACAATTTGGACTGATTTTTGCCGGGGAGTGCTCTCTATCAGTTGAGCTTCGTGAGTGGAAGAGACAGAGAAGAGACCTGGAAAAGTGACTGATGGATCAATTAAGAGAATCATGGGGTCCCCTATGGTCACACAAGAGCTGTATGCCCAATATTACTGGAAAAAATTTCATTTTCCGACAAAGCTACCATTACACGCTAAACGAAGACATGAACTTTGTTAGCGTGTAATGGTAGTGTTGTAGGAAAAGGAATTTTTTTCCAATATTAGCAGTACTTTATCCGAGCCCGACTCTCACAATTCTGTAGCTTTTTATCGATAGAAAGCCTGGGAGAGCGTTGAAGATGCTTGCAGAAGTTCCAAGCTGTGGATCAAATATTCTCGAATCGTTGAAAATGACTAAACAGTGTTACTACTGTAATCTCACTACTGGCCACTGGTTCTCCAGGGTAGGCAGTGTGTTCGATCACAGCGTAAATAGGGTTTATAATTCAAGTACTTTTTCAAGTACTCAATCAAGTACTTGAAAAAGTTCCAGGGACGTGTTTTTTTTTCGGAAAACTGTCACTGACGCACAGATAATGCCGTGGAATGGAGCCACGTGACTTACAAGTAAGACCAGGTGGACGACACGTTACATTATCTCTGCGTCCAATCTCCAAGTTGAGTTTCGAAAGGCGGAGACTGTTGTGGAAATGGAAACTGGATGATTTTGAAAATTTGTCATGATCAGACGTTTTTATCTATTGGAAAGCCCAGTTGTTCTATGGGTCATGGAAAGGAAAATGAGCGTGGAATTGTTGGAGGAAAGAGAAAAAATGATAGAGAGGGTAAGAGAGAAAGGGAGGAGGTGAGAGAGAGAAAAATTTTCTCTCTTCCTCTCTCTCAGAAAATCCAGGGAAATGTCCCTGGATTATCTGGAGTTATCTGGAAATAGCTACTTTTCTGGTAAGAAACGATAAAAAAACGAATCATCTTCACCGGAGAGAAGACGTGGCAGCTTGGCGATAGGTCCGGAGCTTGTCGAATGCTGAGAAAGTTATCTGAAAATAGCTCCTTTTTCTGGTAAGAAAACGATCCGGGGATCAGAATTCAACTTCACCGGAGAGAAGACGTGGCAGCTTGGCGCTCGGTCCGGAGCTCGTCGAATGCCGAGCGAACTACCTGGAAAGATATTTTTTCCCAGTAAACCCGATACAGAAATCAATCGAAAACTTCACCCGGCTTGAAGACGTGGCAGCTTGGCGATCGGTCCGGAGCATGTCGAATGCCGAGCGAACTACCTGGAAAGATATTTTTTCCCAGTAACCCCGATACAGAAATCAATCGTAAACTTCACCCGGCTTGAAGACGTGGCAGCTTGGCGATCGGTCCGGAGCTCGTCGAATGCAGAGAAAGTTATCTGAAAATAGCTACATTTCTGGTAAGAAAACGATCCGGGGATCAGAGTTCAACTTCACCGGAGAGAAGACGTGGCAGCTTGGCGGTCGGTTCGGGGCTCGTCGAATGCCGAGCGAACTACCTGGAAAAATATCTTTTTCCCAGTAAACCCGAAACAGAAATCCATCGTAAACTTCACCCGGCTTGAAGACGTGGCAGCTTGGCGATCGGTCCGGAGCTCGTCGAATGCCGAGCGAACTACCTGGAAAGATATCTTTTTCCCAGTAAACCCGATACAGAAATCCATCGTAAACTTCACCCGGCTTGAAGACGTGGCAGCTTGGCGATCGGACCGGAGCTCGTCGAATGCTGGAAAAGTAATCTGAAAATATCTACGTTTTTTCTGGTGAGAAAATGATCCGGAGATCGAAATTCAACTTCACCGGAGAGAAGACGTGGCAGCTTGGCGATCGGTCCGGAGCTCGTCGAATGCCGAGCGAACTACCTGGGAAGATATCTTTTTCCCAGTAAACCCGATACAAAAATCAATCGTAAACTTCACCCGGCTTGAAGACGTGGCAGCTTGGCGATCGGACCGGAGCTCGTCGAATGCCGAGCGAACTACCTGGAAAGATATCTTTTCCCCAGTAAACCCGATACAAAAATCAATCGTAAACTTCACCCGGCTTGAAGACGTGGCAGCTTGGCGATCGGACCGGAACTCGTCGAATGCTGAGAAAATTATCTGAAAATAGCTACTTTTCTGGTAAGAAAACGATCCGGGGATCAGAGTTCAACTTCACCGGAGAGAAGACGTGGCAGCTTGGCGGTCGGTTCGGGGCTCGTCGAATGCTGGGAAAGTAATCTGGAAATATCTACTTTTTTCTGGTAAGAAAATGATCCGAAGATCGAAATTCAACTTCACCGGAGAGAAGACGTGGCAGCTTGGCGGTCGGTCCGGAGCTCGTCGAATGCCGAGCGAACTACCTGGAAAGATATCTTTTTCCCAGTAAACCCGATACAAAAATCAATCGTAAACTTCACCCGGCTTGAAGACGTGGCAGCTTGGCGATCGGACCGGAGCTCATCGAATGCTGGAAAAGTAATCTGAAAATATCTACTTTTTTCTGGTGAGAAAAAGATCCGGAGATCGAAATTCAACTTCACCGGAGAGAAGACGTGGCAGCTTGGCGATCGGTCCGGAGCTCGTCGAATGCCGAGCGAACTACCTGGAAAGATATCTTTTTCCCAGTAATCCCGATACAGAAATCCATCGTAAACTTCACCCGGCTTGAAGACGTGGCAGCTTGGCGATCGGACCGGAGCTCGTCGAATGCCGAGCGAACTACCTGGAAAGATATCTTTTCCCCAGTAAACCCGATACAAAAATCAATCGTAAACTTCACCCGGCTTGAAGACGTGGCAGCTTGGCGATCGGACCGGAACTCGTCGAATGCTGAGAAAGCTATCTGAAAATAGCTACTTTTCTGGTAAGAAAACGATCCGGGGATCAGAGTTCAACTTCACCGGAGAGAAGACGTGGCAGCCTGGCGGTCGGTTCGGGGCTCGTCGAATGCTGGGAAAGTAATCTGGAAATATCTACTTTTTTCTGGTAAGAAAATGATCCGAAGATCGAAATTCAACTTCACCGGAGAGAAGACGTGGCAGCTTGGCGGTCGGTCCGGAGCTGGTCGAATGCCGAGCGAACTACCTGGAAAGATATCTTTTTCTCAGTAATCCCGATACAGAAATCCATCGTAAACTTCACCCGGCTTGAAGACGTGGCAGCTTGGCGATCGGACCGGAGCTCGTCGAATGCCGAGCGAACTACCTGGAATGATATCTTTTCCCCAAAAAACCCGATACAAAAATCAATCGTAAACTTCACCCGGCTTGAAGACGTGGCAGCTTGGCGGTCGGTCCGGAGCTGGTCGAATGCCGAGCGAACTACCTGGAAAGATATCTTTTTCCCCAGTAAACACGATACGGAAATCAATCGTAAACTTCACCCGGCTTGAAGACGTGGCAGCTTCGCGATCGGTCCGGAGCTCGTCTAATGCCGAGCGAACTACCTGGAAAGATATCTTTTTTCCCAGTAATCTCGATACAGAACCCAATCGTAAACTTCACCCGGCTTGAAGACGTGGCAGCTTGGCGATCGGTCCGGAGCTCGTCGAATGCTGAGAAAGTTATCTGAAAATAGCTACTTTTTCTTGTAAGAAAACGATCCGGAGATCAGAATTAAACTTCACCGGAGAGAAGACGTGGCAGCTTCGCGATCGGTCCGGAGCTCGTCGAATGCCGAGCGAACTACCTGGAAATATTTTTTTCCCAGTAAACCCGATACAGAAATCAATCGTAAACTTCACCCGGCTTGAAGACGTGGCAGCTTGCCGATCGGTCCGGAGCTCGTCGAATGCTGAGAAAGTTATCTGAAAATAGCTACTTTTTCTTGTAAGAAAACGATCCGGAGATCAGAATTAAACTTCACCGGAGAGAAGACGTGGCAGCTTCGCGATCGGTCCGGAGCTCGTCGAATGCCGAGCGAACTACCTGGAAATATTTTTTTCCCAGTAAACCCGATACAGAAATCAATCGTAAACTTCACCCGGCTTGAAGACGTGGCAGCTTGGCGATCGGACCGGAGCTCGTCGAATGCCGAGCGAACTACCTGGAAAGATATCTTTTCCCCAGTAAACCCGATACAAAAATCAATCGTAAACTTCACCCGGCTTGAAGACGTGGCAGCTTGGCGATCGGACCGGAACTCGTCGAATGCTGAGAAAGCTATCTGAAAATAGCTACTTTTCTGGTAAGAAAACGATCCGGGGATCAGAGTTCAACTTCACCGGAGAGAAGACGTGGCAGCCTGGCGGTCGGTTCGGGGCTCGTCGAATGCTGGGAAAGTAATCTGGAAATATCTACTTTTTTCTGGTAAGAAAATGATCCGAAGATCGAAATTCAACTTCACCGGAGAGAAGACGTGGCAGCTTGGCGGTCGGTCCGGAGCTGGTCGAATGCCGAGCGAACTACCTGGAAAGATATCTTTTTCTCAGTAATCCCGATACAGAAATCCATCGTAAACTTCACCCGGCTTGAAGACGTGGCAGCTTGGCGATCGGACCGGAGCTCGTCGAATGCCGAGCGAACTACCTGGAAAGATATCTTTTCCCCAAAAAACCCGATACAAAAATCAATCGTAAACTTCACCCGGCTTGAAGACGTGGCAGCTTGGCGGTCGGTCCGGAGCTGGTCGAATGCCGAGCGAACTACCTGGAAAGATATCTTTTTCCCCAGTAAACACGATACGGAAATCAATCGTAAACTTCACCCGGCTCGAAGACGTGGCAGCTTCGCGATCGGTCCGGAGCTCGTCTAATGCCGAGCGAACTACCTGGAAAGATATCTTTTTTCCCAGTAATCTCGATACAGAACCCAATCGTAAACTTCACCCGGCTTGAAGACGTGGCAGCTTGGCGATCGGTCCGGAGCTCGTCGAATGCTGAGAAAGTTATCTGAAAATAGCTACTTTTTCTTGTAAGAAAACGATCCGGAGATCAGAATTAAACTTCACCGGAGAGAAGACGTGGCAGCTTCGCGATCGGTCCGGAGCTCGTCGAATGCCGAGCGAACTACCTGGAAATATTTTTTTTCCAGTAAACCCGATACAGAAATCAATCGTAAACTTCACCCGGCTTGAAGACGTGGCAGCTTGGCGATCGGTCCGGAGCTCGTCGAATGCTGAGAAAGTTATCTGAAAATAGCTACTTTTTCTTGTAAGAAAACGATCCGGAGATCAGAATTAAACTTCACCGGAGAGAAGACGTGGCAGCTTCGCGATCGGTCCGGAGCTCGTCGAATGCCGAGCGAACTACCTGGAAATATTTTTTTCCCAGTAAACCCGATACAGAAATCAATCGTAAACTTCACCCGGCTTGAAGACGTGGCAGCTTGGCGATCGGTCCGGAGCTCGTCGAATGCTGAGAAAGTTATCTGAAAATAGCTACTTTTTCTTGTAAGAAAACGATCCGGAGATCAGAATTAAACTTCACCGGAGAGAAGACGTGGCAGCTTCGCGATCGGTCCGGAGCTCGTCGAATGCCGAGCGAACTACCTGGAAATATTTTTTTCCCAGTAAACCCGATACAGAAATCAATCGTAAACTTCACCCGGCTTGAAGACGTGGCAGCTTGGCGATCGGACCGGAACTCGTCGAATGCTGAGAAAGTTATCTGAAAATAGCTACTTTTCTGGTAAGAAAACGATCCGGGGATCAGAGTTCAACTTCACCGGAGAGAAGACGTGGCAGCTTGGCGGTCGGTTCGGGGCTCGTCGAATGCTGGAAAAGTAATCTGAAAATATCTACTTTTTTTCTGGTGAGAAAAAGATCCGGAGATCGAAATTCAACTTCACCGGAGAGAAGACGTGGCAGCTTGGCGATCGGTCCGGAGCTCGTTGAATGCCGAGCGAACTACCTGGAAAAATATTTTTTTCCCATTAACCCCGATACAGAAATCAATCGTAAATTTTACCCGGCTTGAAGACGTGGCAGCTTGGCGATCGGTCCGGAGCTCGTCGAATGCCGAGCGAACTACCTGGAAAGATATCTTTTTCCCAGTAATCCCGATACAGAAATCCATCGTAAACTTCACCCGGCTTGAAGACGTGGCAGCTTGGCGATCGGACCGGAGCTCGTCGAATGCCGAGCGAACTACCTGGAAAAATATTTTTTTCCCAGTAACCCCGATACAGAAATCAATCGTAAACTTCACCCGGCTTGAAGACGTGGCAGCTTGGCGATCGGACCGGAGCTCGTCGAATGCCGAGCGAACTACCTGGAAAAATATTTTTTCCCAGTAACCCCGATACAGAAATCAATCGTAAACTTCACCCGGCTTGAAGACGTGGCAGCTTGGCGATCGGACCGGAGCTCGTCGAATGCCGAGCGAACTACCTGGAAAAATATTTTTTTCCCAGTAACCCCGATACAGAAATCAATCGTAAACTTCACCCGGCTTGAAGACGTGGCA
The DNA here is from genome assembly GCA_963695495.1 of Hololepta plana. Lineage (NCBI taxonomy): Eukaryota > Metazoa > Arthropoda > Insecta > Coleoptera > Histeridae > Hololepta > Hololepta plana. The sequence continues at coordinate 27,025 of CAVOJK010000641.1, forward strand.
GCTTGGCGATCGGTCCGGAGCTCGTTGAATGCCGAGCGAACTACCTGGAAAAATATTTTTTTTCATTAACCCCGATACAGAAATCAATCGTAAACTTCACCCGGCTTGAAGACGTGGCAGCTTGGCGATCGGTCCGGAGCTCGTCGAATGCCGAGCGAACTACCTGGAAAAATATTTTTTTCCCATTAACCCCGATACAGAAATCAATCGTAAACTTCACCCGGCTTGAAGACGTGGCAGCTTGGCGATCGGTCCGGAGCTCGTCGAATGCCGAGCGAACTACCTGGAAAAATATCTTTTTCCCAGTAATCCTGATACAGAAATCCATCGTAAACTTCACCGGCTTGAACACGTGGCAGCTTGGCGATCGGACCGGAGCTCGTCGAATGCCGAGCGAACTACCTGGAAAAATATTTTTTTTCCAGTAACCCCGATACAGAAATCAATCGTAAACTTCACCCGGCTTGAAGACGTGGCAGCTTGGCGATCGGTCCGGAGCTCGTCGAATGCCGAGCGAACTACCTGGAAAGATATCTTTTTTTTCAGTAATTCCGATACAGAAATCCATCGTAAACTTCACCCGGCTTGAAGACGTGGCAGCTTGGCGATCGGACCGGAGCTCGTCGAATGCCGAGCGAACTACCTGGAAAGATATCTTTTCCCCAGTAAACCCGATACAAAAATCAATCGTAAACTTCACCCGGCTTGAAGACGTGGCAGCTTGGCGATCGGACCGGAACTCGTCGAATGCTGAGAAAGTTATCTGAAAATAGCCACTTTTCTGGTAAGAAAACGATCCGGGGATCAGAGTTCAACTTCACCGGAGAGAAGACGTGGCAGCTTGGCGGTCGGTTCGGGGCTCGTCGAATGCTGGGAAAGTAATCTGGAAATATCTACTTTTTTCTGGTAAGAAAATGATCCGAAGATCGAAATTCAAATTCACCGGAGAGAAGACGTGGCAGCTTGGCGGTCGGTCCGGAGCTGGTCGAATGCCGAGCGAACTACCTGGAAAGATATCTTTTTCCCCAGTAAACACGATACGGAAATCAATCGTAAACTTCACCCGGCTTGAAGACGTGGCAGCTTCGCGATCGGTCCGGAGCTCGTCTAATGCCGAGCGAATTACCTGGAAAGATATCTTTTTTCCCAGTAATCTCGATACAGAACCCAATCGTAAACTTCACCCGGCTTGAAGACGTGGCAGCTTGGCGATCGGTCCGGAGCTCGTCGAATGCCGAGCGAACTACCTGGAAAAATATTTTTTTCCCAGTAACCCCGATACAGAAATCAATCGTAAACTTCACCCGGCTTGAAGACGTGGCAGCTTGGCGATCGGTCCGGAGCTCGTTGAATGCCGAGCGAACTACCTGGAAAAATATTTTTTTTCATTAACCCCGATACAGAAATCAATCGTAAACTTCACCCGGCTTGAAGACGTGGCAGCTTGGCGATCGGTCCGGAGCTCGTCGAATGCCGAGCGAACTACCTGGAAAAATATTTTTTTCCCATTAACCCCGATACAGAAATCAATCGTAAACTTCACCCGGCTTGAAGACGTGGCAGCTTGGCGATCGGTCCGGAGCTCGTCGAATGCCGAGCGAACTACCTGGAAAAATATCTTTTTCCCAGTAATCCTGATACAGAAATCCATCGTAAACTTCACCGGCTTGAACACGTGGCAGCTTGGCGATCGGACCGGAGCTCGTCGAATGCCGAGCGAACTACCTGGAAAAATATTTTTTTTCCAGTAACCCCGATACAGAAATCAATCGTAAACTTCACCCGGCTTGAAGACGTGGCAGCTTGGCGATCGGTCCGGAGCTCGTCGAATGCCGAGCGAACTACCTGGAAAGATATCTTTTTTTTCAGTAATTCCGATACAGAAATCCATCGTAAACTTCACCCGGCTTGAAGACGTGGCAGCTTGGCGATCGGACCGGAGCTCGTCGAATGCCGAGCGAACTACCTGGAAAGATATCTTTTCCCCAGTAAACCCGATACAAAAATCAATCGTAAACTTCACCCGGCTTGAAGACGTGGCAGCTTGGCGATCGGACCGGAACTCGTCGAATGCTGAGAAAGTTATCTGAAAATAGCCACTTTTCTGGTAAGAAAACGATCCGGGGATCAGAGTTCAACTTCACCGGAGAGAAGACGTGGCAGCTTGGCGGTCGGTTCGGGGCTCGTCGAATGCTGGGAAAGTAATCTGGAAATATCTACTTTTTTCTGGTAAGAAAATGATCCGAAGATCGAAATTCAAATTCACCGGAGAGAAGACGTGGCAGCTTGGCGGTCGGTCCGGAGCTGGTCGAATGCCGAGCGAACTACCTGGAAAGATATCTTTTTCCCCAGTAAACACGATACGGAAATCAATCGTAAACTTCACCCGGCTTGAAGACGTGGCAGCTTCGCGATCGGTCCGGAGCTCGTCTAATGCCGAGCGAATTACCTGGAAAGATATCTTTTTTCCCAGTAATCTCGATACAGAACCCAATCGTAAACTTCACCCGGCTTGAAGACGTGGCAGCTTGGCGATCGGTCCGGAGCTCGTCGAATGCTGAGAAAGTTATCTGAAAATAGCTACTTTTTCTTGTAAGAAAACGATCCGGGGATCAGAATTCAAATTCACCGGAGAGAAGATGTGGCAGCTTGGCGTTCGGTCCGGAGCTCGTCGAATGCCGAGCGAACTACCTGGAAATATTTTTTTCCCAGTAAACCCGATATAGAAATCAATCGTAAACTTCACCCGGCTTGAAGACGTGGCAGCTTGGCGATCGGTCCGGAGCTCGTCGAATGCTGAGAAAGTTATCTGAAAATAGCTACTTTTTCTGGTAAGAAAACGATCCGGGGATCAGAGTTCAACTTCACCGGAGAGAAGACGTGGCAGCTTGGCGGTCGGTTCGGGGCTCGTCTAAAGCCGAGCAAACTACCTGGAAAGATATCTTTTTTTTAGTAAACCCGATACAGAAATCAATCGTAAACTTCACCCGGCTTGAAGACGTGGCAGCTTGGCGATCGGTCCGGAGCTCGTCGAATGCTGAGAAAGTTATCTGAAAATAGCTACTTTTTCTTGTAAGAAAACGATCCGGGGATCAGAATTCAACTTCACCGGAGAGAAGACGTGGCAGCTTGGCGTTCGGTCCGGAGCTCGTCGAATGCCGAGCGAATTACCTGGAAAGATATCTTTTTTCCCAGTAATCTCGATACAGAACCCAATCGTAAACTTCACCCGGCTTGAAGACGTGCCAGCTTGGCGATCGGTCCGGAGCTCGTCTAATGCCGAGCGAATTACCTGGAAAGATATCTTTTTTCCCAGTAATCTCGATACAGAACCCAATCGTAAACTTCACCCGGCTTGAAGACGTGGCAGCTTGGCGATCGGTCCGGAGCTCGTCGAATGCTGAGAAAGTGTTCTGAAAATAGCTACTTTTTCTTGTAAGAAAACGATCCGGGGATCAGAATTCAACTTCACCGGAGAGAAGACGTGGCAGCTTGGCGTTCGGTCCGGAGCTTGTCGAATGCCGAGCGAACTACCTGGAAATATTTTTTTCCCAGTAAACCCGATATAGAAATCAATCGTAAACTTCACCCGGCTTGAAGACGTGGCAGCTTGGCGATCGGTCCGGAGCTCGTCGAATGCTGAGAAAGTTATCTGAAAATAGCTACTTTTTCTGGTAAGAAAACGATCCGGGGATCAGAGTTCAACTTCACCGGAGAGAAGACGTGGCAGCTTGGCGGTCGGTTCGGGGCTCGTCTAAAGCCGAGCAAACTACCTGGAAAGATATCTTTTTTTTAGTAAACCCGATACAGAAATCAATCGTAAACTTCACCCGGCTTGAAGACGTGGCAGCTTGGCGATCGGTCCGGAGCTCGTCGAATGCTGAGAAAGTTATCTGAAAATAGCTACTTTTTCTTGTAAGAAAACGATCCGGGGATCAGAATTCAACTTCACCGGAGAGAAGACGTGGCAGCTTGGCGATCGGTCCGGAGCTCGTCGAATGCCGAGCGAACTACCTGGGAAGATATCTTTTCCCCAGAAAACCCGATACAAAAATCAATCGTAAACTTCACCCGGCTTGAAGACGTGGCAGCTTGGCGATCGGACCGGAACTCGTCGAATGCTGAGAAAGTTATCTGAAAATAGCTACTTTTCTGGTAAGAAAACGATCCGGGGATCAGAGTTCAACTTCACCGGAGAGAAGACGTGGCAGCTTGGCGATCGGACCGGAGCTCGACGAGTGCTGAGAGAGTTATCTGGAAAAATCTACTTTTTCTGGTAAGAAAACGATCCGGAGATCAGAATTAAACTTCACCGGAGAGAAGACGTGGCAGCTTGGCGATCGGACCGGAGCTCGACGAGTGCTGAGAGAGTTATCTGGAAAAATCTACTTTTTCTGGTAAGAAAACGATCCGGAGATCAGAATTAAACTTCACCGGAGAGAAGACGTGGCAGCTTGGCGATCGGACCGGAGCTCGACGAGTGCTGAGAGAGTTATCTGGAAAAATCTACTTTTTCTGGTAAGAAAACGATCCGGAGATCAGGATTAAACTTCACCGGAGAGAAGACGTGGCAGCTTGGCGATCGGACCGGAGCTCGACGAGTGCTGAGAGAGTTATCTGGAAAAATCTACTTTTTCTGGTAAGAAAACGATCCGGAGATCAGAATTAAACTTCACCGGAGAGAAGACGTGGCAGCTTGGCGATCGGACCGGAGCTCGACGAGTGCTGAGAGAGTTATCTGGAAAAATCTACTTTTTCTGGTAAGAAAACGATCCGGAGATCAGAATTAAACTTCACCGGAGAGAAGACGTGACAGCTTGGCGATCGGACCGGAGCTCGACGAGTGCTGAGGGAGTTATCTGGAAAATCTACTTTTTCTGGTAAGAAAACGATCCGGAGATCAGAATTAAACTTCACCGGAGAGAAGACGTGGCAGCTGGGCGATCGGACCGGAGCTCGACGAGTGCTGAGAGAGTTATCTGGAAAAATCTACTTTTTCTGGTAAGAAAACGATCCGGAGATCAGAATTAAACTTCACCGGAGATAAGACGTGGCAGCTTGGCGATCGGACCGGAGCTCGACGAGTGCTGAGAGAGTTATCTGGAAAAATCTACTTTTTCTGGTAAGAAAACGATCCGGAGATCAGAATTAAACTTCACCGGAGAGAAGACGTGGCAGCTTGGCGATCGGACCGGAGCTCGACGAGTGCTGAGAGAGTTATCTGGAAAAATCTACTTTTTCTGGTAAGAAAACGATCCGGAGATCAGGATTAAACTTCACCGGAGAGAAGACGTGGCAGCTTGGCGATCGGACCGGAGCTCGACGAGTGCTGAGAGAGTTATCTGGAAAAATCTACTTTTTCTGGTAAGAAAACGATCCGGAGATCAGAATTAAACTTCACCGGAGAGAAGACGTGGCAGCTTGGCGATCGGACCGGAGCTCGACGAGTGCTGAGAGAGTTATCTGGAAAAATCTACTTTTTCTGGTAAGAAAACGATCCGGAGATCAGAATTAAACTTCACCGGAGAGAAGACGTGGCAGCTTGGCGATCGGACCGGAGCTCGACGAGTGCTGAGAGAGTTATCTGGAAAAATCTACTTTTTCTGGTAAGAAAACGATCCGGAGATCAGAATTAAACTTCACCGGAGAGAAGACGTGGCAGCTGGGCGATCGGACCGGAGCTCGACGAGTGCTGAGAGAGTTATCTGGAAAAATCTACTTTTTCTGGTAAGAAAACGATCCGGAGATCAGAATTAAACTTCACCGGAGATAAGACGTGGCAGCTTGGCGATCGGACCGGAGC
>CAVOJK010000642.1:0-19610 GCA_963695495.1 Hololepta plana
ACATAACTCTCTTCTCATAGATTCAGGGCAAAAATAGCTCTCCGTACAGTAACTTGAGGTATGTAGTTTTCACAGACCTTTCGAAGTATGCTTGATGCTCATAAACATGCTCTTCAATCAACAATGTGGTCAGCCCTTTCACAACTTATGATGAAAGAAAAAACGGCTTACTCCCAATTCATAGATCAAATCACTTCCGGCAACTTGTACTGCTTTGCCATTGGTTGGCAAACCTTCGCAGATCCCAGGTTCAGCTACAAAGTTCCTCTTGGTCTCCAAATACATCTCGCTTTCTATACTCATTGTATGAATCTGTCACGTTTCCTGACTCACGACGACAAAAGATCTGCCCATAGTGAACATTTTCAGTGCTTTCCCAGGTGCCTCCGCCCGTACACGTTAGCGTATTGTTGTTGCCCACAGGCTGTAATATACTCTGCCTCGTAGGACACAGCAGCAAGCGGTTTCATTTTGTTTACGAGAGAATGATAACATTCAAAAACAGTCTTACAAAAATTTACCGTAGGTGCTGCACTCGGTTTACCACTCTGGTCAACTACAAAGCCATAGAGGAGGAGATCATCAGAAGAACACTTTGCCAGAGAGCACCGATTTTTGTTTGTCGTCGATGGTTGAATGACTAGTGCCTGAGAGATCACAATGCTACTTCGAATAGAACAATGAAGCTACGTGCTGACGTAGATCATAGAAAAGACCCAAATTTGAAAAAAATTCACATTCACTTCCGGACAATGAGGAAAAAAGAGCTCGCTGGAGAACAACGAAAAGTTTTCGCTCGAGAACTGACCGACTGCGCTTCCTCGATTCCCAACTGATCCAAGTCGATCTCGACGGAGCATGCTTTGATGCATTCTGGAATTTTAATGATTCTATGTCATCTTTCACAAATATTCTGGTAATGAACTGAAGTTCAACTGCATGCTCAATCCGTCAATCCTTCGAGAATGACTAACAATGCAGAGTGAACAAACCTCTCGCACACATTGCGCTTCTCGTGCTGCTTATCAGCTCTGGGCCATAGTGCCACGTATCGCCTGCCTCTATGCCGCATACGAGAGATTCGTGAGCTCGACGACCGACGAAGAGCGTTGCCTCCGGATCAGCACACTTGATGCTGTAACAAAAAATCGTTCCACATGCCACATCTCGACCTAGAGCCGTCACTCCGTTCGAGACATCAGAACGGTCAGTCTTGAGACTGTAACGAAAGTCGTTTCCGATATCATTTTTTGACTTCTTAACTGGCTTTGGATAACAGCGAAAAGTAGAACTACTGCAGACGAACACAGACGAAATTGATGCTTTCGTAATTTGACGAAATTGATGCTTTCGTAATTTGACAAACCTGATACAGTCATCAGTGGATTCGTTAGTCTCGAAATTCAGCATTGTCAGCGCATTAGTGCAATCAAAGCCGGAGACAGGGCAATCGATAGTTGGGCGAGCTCTGGGCGTGAGGCATGAGCGGCATTCTGAAATGTTCCAGTTGTCACAAGCATGGAACGTAAATAGCAAAAAGGACATTAAAGGAGGGATGATACCGATCGTAATCTCTCAGCTAAACATTGTTGTGCATAACGCGGGGCGTTATGTCATTTGGCATATTGGCACACCAAATTGTTCCTATCAGCGAATCGACACTTTGGTGTGCCCATTCGGCTAAATGGCATAACGCCCCGCGTTATGCACAACAATGTTTAGCTGAGAGATTACGATCGATATGATTCCTCCTTCAAGGTGGATGAGCTCTTCGAATATTCAAAAAACGTACGCATCAAATTCTGCTCACACGTTGAATCGGCCTCATGTGCAAGACATGCCTGTGTCCACCAGAGAATTGAAACGAATCCCAGCCACACCACACGGAACGTTGCCGCTCGGTTTGGTAAAGTGGATAGAATTTCTGCTGATATCTGCAGTGGTGCTCTAGTGACATTTGTGATTCAGCATGCGCCCGTCAAAATGCGATAGAAAGAATATTGTCTTTCTGAAAACCGAAAGTTCATTGTAGCCATGCACAGATCTTTTGATATCCAGTTTAGTCAAAGTTATCACATATTATGCTGTTTTCGCGTACTTGGAGATTTTACGTTCTTGGAGATTCACAGACTACTACGAGAGGAAAAGGAAACCACTCACGACGATATACTTTCCAAGGTAGAATTGTTGCAGAAATAATTCTCGAAAAAACATCCATCTATATAGTTGAATCATTCCTTTTTTTCAAGAACAGTGACATTATAAATGACTCGATGGAAGGAACATTAAATTATTTACAAGATATTACAGTCATTATGTACACGAAACATCATCAGCAGATTTTCTGATATGAATTTCTTATCAGTATTTGCTCTCTTTCTATTTTTTTCAAAAAAAATTGGGTAACGTTTGATAGCAACCAAAGAGTTGAATTTGTCTTTCCAGAATCTTTATTATTGCGTTCTACACGTAGGCTAAGATGTCGAATGATAAAAGTTTTGTTCGCAATTTTTTAAAAAAAAATTCTTGTTTTCAAGTGCATTGAAAAGTATCTGCCAGTCGTTAGAACATCGATTGGCATAGACAATCAATAGAATATTGATTGAAAATCAGAGATAACGATACTGATTAATGATTTTTGATCAGTTTTGATCACTCGGCGAGCGTAGAGAAGAGCGCAGGAGGAATTGCAAAAAGATTCGTGAAAGAGAAGGGCGTCGAGAGTGAATTCTGAAAAATTTATATTTGGAGGGGGGGGGTTAGACGCAAGAAAAAATATTTGCGTCTTTATTTGGCATAGATTTTTTGGGAATGCAACAAAATTAAAATGAGCAAAAAGAGAGAGATAGAAAAAATCAGAAGTTATTCTCAGTTTCCTCAGCTCGCACCTGCACTACTCTAATGATGGGCGATTCGAGAATGTGCAGGACGCCATTTGAAGCGACAATCTCTTCCTCCTGCAAGTCAGTTGATTTACTTATTTTCCCATTCAATTATTTATTGATCCACCATTTTCACATTTCATCATTCAATTATTGATTGCTCCATCATTTTCATATTTCTTCTCCATCTCATCACCGAAATGATAGAAAACACATTTTTACGGGTTGATCCATAGAAATGATCCAAGTTTGGCTCCATGGTTGACGTTACAAGTAGTAGATCGCGCCATTTTTTATCGATCACTCTGATCGACTTTGGTATCCAGTGTATAACTACTCAGGTCGTTCGTCGGGGTGCAGTAAGTTACAAAAGAGTTTGGACGGTAGTGGGATTCGAACCATCGACGTGTGAGTGATAGACAGCAAACGTAGGCACTGCGCTATTCCGGCATGTGATATCTAGTGGGTCGAAAGTCATATAACATGAGGTGTGATTTGTCGGGGTGCAGTAAGCCGATGGCGGGGTGCAGAAGTCGTTAACGACATGGTAGTTATACACTGTTGGTATCTGATCAGTCCTGAACTGATTACCTGGACAATAGCACCATCAATGGCCAGTTTGCCATTCAGTGTATCTGGGCGCAGCGTTTCGCCCGCCTGTAAAATTTTCTCATAATTTTTCGTCACTCATTTCTGATTTCTAACAATCGATCAAAAAAATTCATCGCTAGTAACTTCTTTTTCAGAACATTTTGTTTTTGTTTGTAGGGGGGGGCGCTTGCATAGTGTTACTTCCTGGATATCTCTTCGACAACTGAGGTTTGGGACGAAATGCAACAATTATATCTCGCTCTCCACACTTGGAACCTTGGGAGAGGAAGGACGACTGAGGCTTTTGAGGGCAGAGCTAGGTGAGGCTTCAAGCCTTTTACAAAGTGCACAAAAAAGGTAGTTACTAGGGTGGCGAAAATCGATACCGATAATCGGTTTTCGGTTACTGGAATTCAGGCGGCAAGCTTTCAAAATCAAAACTACGGCAATCAAAGGCTGCTCTGGCCGCTACAGTGACTGTAGATGAAGTATAAACCTCCAGTCTATTTTTCTAGCAAGGTGAGTGAGCCGATTATCGGGCAAAACCGATTATGGGTTATCGGTTTTCGCCACCCTAGTTACCTTGTTGCTGATAAGATTGTACTTGAACTCATTTGCATCAGAGCGTAGATCAGCAGAGCAGAGTGGGCCTGTAGGAGGATTTAATTGGTTTGTGTTACTTTTCAAGCTTCCGCTTCCAACTGGCTGAATGTTTTATTGTTAGATGAAAGTGAAGAGTACTGTAGAGGCAGGTGTTGCTAATTTTTCTCGAAATCTGGATTTCTCCAATGAAGCAGTACATGTTGCCCTGATCTTTACTTGCTAGTCAGGAAGATATGACTGTAGCCCTAATCTGGCGATTTCGAGTTGCATCACTCCACTTTCAATTGGTTCGTCCAGAGTCGGACTTACTAGCCACAATATAGCGACGAATGAATGCATTGAGAAGCGTCGCATTTGCCTTGAGTGCATTGAATTGATTCTTGGACATGGCGTCGTCTGTGGGCGCAAAGACTGTGATTGGGCCGGGCTGGAATGTGAATTCGTCTTTTTTTTCATTCCACATGTCCCAATCGCCTCCCAATTCATTGAATTGACTTGACAGACACAGACAGCAGAATTCACTTTTTGTTTGTCGAAGAAAATGTACAGGATTCATTTGTTGCACCGTCAGCTCAAAAAGATTATGTGAAGCAAGTAAATAGTTGAAAGTCCCCTTCACTCACCGCTCTCATAAGCTGCGCTGAATCAGAGGCAGTCCAGAGCTGAGCGAAGCGGCTCAGATCAGCTCGAGCGCTGATCACGTCTGCTAGATCACCCTGAATGATTGGCAGAGGCTGAAAGTGATCAATTTCATCTGATCACTGAGATACGCCGAGTTTGGATTATGGTTGCTTGGACTAGACTGTCATTTAGTAGAGGATTTTCAAGAGCATCATCGGCAGCTAGCCAGAGTACGTTTGATAAATCGGAGAAGAGGTAATTCGTAAGGGAAAGATTGATGACGGGAGTTCGCGTTATGTGTCGACAACCAATCTTGACCCAGACAACTAACTCGATCGATAAAGTGCAGAACGCTATTGCATGCGTGAATTGATTGGCGAGTGATGCGGGAGCAGCCTGCAAATGTTTGTTGGTTATCAATAGTTTTGCTCTCTCGAAGCGAATAATTCAGGACTTCTTTTTCAGTTCCAGTTTTGTCAAGTTCCGATTCAAGACTAGCGGTTTTGATGTAATTCGTGAATTGGAAAATAAATTTTGCCTATTGAACGAGGTTAAATTTGATCTTTTTTCAGTGTCATTTTGGTGATCTAGTTTTCGAGTATACGGTATAGTCGACCGAGAGCCGTGTGTCCGACAGAGTCCGCATGAGACAAGCTACCAGGCCGTTTTACGTCTCATTCTCTGTGTTACTCAAAGTGGAAATCGGTCTTTTCTCGGCTGTTCTTCTGTCTCAACTGTAGCCGGACGGACTTACGGCTCTCGGCTGACTATAGGGCTGTTTCTGAGCTCGATAACTCACCAACATACGGCCGGCGACGCGTCTCATCGAGCGTTCCACGAACGCGGATATGTAGAGAGACTGGTGATGGCGCGGAGTGAAGGCCAACGAAGAACTGAAATGAGAGTATTGTCGTTGACATTTAGTCATCTTGAATTTCTGTGAGCATGTTGGCAGACATTTCCCTGGACAAAAATAAACTGATCGTGAGGCAGCCACTCATGTTCATTGTTTGTCATCAAGTTTGGAGTAGTTTACCAAAGAAATTGAGATAATTTAGGACTCACGGTCGAATTGGTGATTGTTGTAACATTAGTGGGCGTGGCTACATTTAGCAAAAGCTTCTTCTCGACAACATGATTGAGGGCGTAGACGTCCGAGTCGAGAATTGATTGGGTCGAGGTAGAGTTCTGAAAGGAACAAATTGTACAAGTCGGAGTTGCCTCAAACTTGGGTAATTAAACCTTTATTTCTTACAGGGAAACGCGGCTCGATAAATACAGAAATAACATAACAAAGAGAACACGGAGAGAAAGCCTGACGTCGTGAAAGGGGAGAGAGCGTCTGTATGTGTGTGTGTGTATGCGAGGGAGGCGGGGCCATAACAGCGAAGTGATAGTGTGATAAGAGGAGAGGACATGAAAACGAGGGTGATTGCTGGATAAGAGTGCGCGTTGCGCACACTCCCTACAAAGAAACAAACAAGCGGAACAAGGTAACGAAGAAACTCAACAAAAAATCGTGGCGAGTATTGAGCAGCATTGTATGCGAGATAACGAGAATTAAGAAGTATTCGTGGGATCTAGTTGATATGCGAGAAAAATGAGATGTGGTTGATTGTGGGTAACGGCAGAAGCAGGATAGGTAGTAGGCTTACGAAAACATGTCTATTGAGTTGTGATTGTCATGAACAGTTTGCGGATAGGAGTTAGCAACAAATTGTGAATATCGAACTAACAATGAGCTTGGGAGATGAGTTGAACTTGAACCGAGAAATGTGGATAAGTGAACTGTGAGTAGTTACTAGACTGTGTCGATTTGCACGGGTACAGAGTTTACCCATTTCAGTTTGCACTGGGTCTGAGTTTGCACGGAGCTCTGAGCCCCGGGTTTGGGTAAGCACGGAGCTTACCCGCAAATTACCCTTTCGATCATAACTTCGCTATAAGTGGTCGTATTGACTTGGGAAAAAGACTGAGGCGTATAGCTCATCGAGATCTTCAACTTTCAGTTTGCAATTAAAATTGGCGAAACAACCTGGATAGCACGTAGGATGACAACATAATGCAGACCTGAATGTTTCATGCTGATAGCGCTCACCCGGGCATCAGAATTGATGGATTTCCTTCGAAAACCACATCAAAAAAGGAAGAGGAAGGCCGAATTCGCGGGTAATTCGGGGGTAATGGAAAACTTCGATTTTGCGCGCGGGTATACCCTCGCACTTTTCTTGCTAAAAAGTTTTACCCCGGGTCGAAGTGCAGAGCACGGTGCATTTTCTCTTGATTTGGGGTAAACCCGGTGTAAATCGACACAGTCTAGTAGTTACGTAGTAGTGAATTGTGTGATTGTTTGCGTATTTGAGCGGCTAGTGGAACTTGAGAGAAGACTGACGGGAATGAGCTCTCTTTCACTCGATAATGCGGAGAGAATTGGTGGATAAGCCACCACGTATCTTGTTGATCCGCAGCCACAAGCCGAGTCGACGCTCGCCAACACCTCACCTCGCCATCACGAAACGCGCCCGGTACCCGATGCTCGGAGAGAGACGATGAGGCCATGGCCTAATCCATAACTGCATCATCGCGTACAATCCGAGACAGCAGGAATGAACAGCGGATAAATGATGGAGAGAAGAGGATGCTCACGCGCGAGAACTCTTCTGTGGATTAGAAAGACAGAGATAGGCAGTAGGATTATCCAGAGATGAAATAGGAGAGTGGATCGAGTGAAAAGAGGCTTCCAGAAATTACGTTTACGTAATCCTCCTACGCGAAAAAGCGAGAAATTGTGGGTTGCTTTGATTGTTGCTTGTTGTACGTGATGTGGATGTTGTAGATGTGGAGTGTAGGCTAGAGTTAGTGTATAGCGAATTGAGGATAAATTTGATGATAGTGTGAGTGAGAAAACAATGAATTTCAGTGATTTAGAGTGAGTTGAGTTGTTCGTGGCGATTGTGTGAGTGTGTAGGTAGTGAAAGTAGAAATCAGTTAAAATGCGATGGAAATAATGGGAAGGATTGAATGAGGCTATGGAGAGGTGTTGTATGATTGGAAATTGGTCTTGGATACAGCACAATGAGGAGATGGGTTGAATAGGTCTTGCTGTAGCGGAAGGAGGAATAGCTTGGTTGACGATTGTAGTTGGATTCTTGATTGATTGGTTGCTTGGATGGTGAGCTTGGAGATGACGATGAATGATTGTTCAGCCGACTCGATGATTGTAGTTGCGCGATTGAACGATGAATACAAAACTGGACAGTGTTTGTGAATGTGAACTGACAAGATGTTTTGTGAAAGTAAGAAAATTTTGTGAACGGGCAAGCGTGGAAAAGTGAACATTGTAGTGAAGTAGCTATCGTATTTGTGGTATTGGGAAGTTGAAAAGTTGAACGGCGGATACAGAGAAAAGTTGGTGATGTTTGTGAATGTGAAACTGACAAAATAGGTAAAGAAAGTAAGGCAATTTCAACCAGGATGGGTGGAAAAATGTAGAATACAGTTGCTATTGGATTTGTGGTATGGAAGTGTTGAAATTTTGTGTAGTTGTTGAGAGATTGGAGAGAGAGAAGATGAGTGGAGAGAGTGAGAGTTGAAGTAGCCGTTGTAGTCGAATTCGAGCGGCGGAGAAGTTGACCGCGATTGCACAGTTCTCGTGACGGTTCTTGCGTAAGAACCGTACGCTGTTTCAGAAGCCTCAGAAGACGGATGGAGAGGTGTGAAATTGACGGCATTACTGATCATGCGACGAAAATAAGCTCTGGCATTTGGGACACGGTTTCGCGATTTGCTGATCCATGCGCCGTGTAGTTCCGGCGGGGGTGGTGCGTCCCATCCCAACTCTGAACAGTTATCGAGGAGGAGATTTCCATTCGTCTTCGCACTCCTGTTCACTTTTTCGCGTATGTCAGTGCTGGCAGAGAATTTCGTCGAATCCATGAGGTGCTGCCATTCAACGTTTTCATTGGTGAGAGTTGGCACTGTGATTGCGTCTAGGCAGCCAGGACTTCCGAGTGATTCATTCAGGCCTGGTGTTTTCTGCTCGCCTTGTTCGTCCGTGACTGTGAACGCAACGTGAGATTTCGTGCGGTGTTTTTCACTCAGGCGATTGGTAACGACTGTACCGATGGCAGTCCGGGTGAGCAAACGACCGTTCTTCTCTTCGATCAAGAAGTTGGCATGATTGAATAAGGGGAGAACATCGTCATTGCCGAGAAGAAGCGTGGGTGCAGAAGTGTGCATACTCACGTTGTCAGCGTTTTCTGGAGTGGGATCGTGACGGCACCAGCATTGTGGCATCATGATCATATCGACTGAACGGACGAGGACCTCACGATCAGTGCCAGCAGTAGTGCGGATTTTGATGGCATAGAGTGGGCCGATTGATTTGTTGCTGGCACCGAAAGTTCCAACTGTGCCGTGAGCACTATCAAGTGGCTTCAAATGCAATTTGTGAACCATATCCTGAGTGATGAAGCTGGCAGTGGCTCCGGTATCGAGGAGAATATCCGTTTCGCATGAAATGTCGGAGTTATCTGCGTTGAGAACGTTTGCGGCGATAATCATAGAGGTACCGGCCAGTTTTGATGTAGTGTTTCCATTCAGTGAACTTGTATCCATGGTGCTGAAATTCACTACTGGAACGTTCAGCTGTTGATTTTGCTGATTACCTGCAGGAGGTACTGGATTCTGGGCATTGCCATTGAGCGGTGGAGGGTTCTGCCAAGGTGCAGGACGAGGGACGTTGTGCTGTTCACGGTTGTTGTCCATGGGAGGAACATCGAAATTGGGCCGGTAAGGCGCTCCAGCAGGTGCGGGTTGATGATGCGTTCCTCTGAAGCATATGGAAGTGTGATGGCGCAGGCCACAATTGCGGCAGCTTCGGCTGCTGGGGCATTTTGCGACTGCATGTCGGTCAGACAGACAGTTTTTGCAACGGTATTGTTGCGTTGCAGCCTTGGCGCGATCGACTGGTGTGGTGAAGGTGGTGCAGTGTGATACGTTGTGATCTAGATTACACAGTACGCATGTTTCACGACCAAATTTCGTGTTGCTGAAATGACTCGTAGCGTGATGATTGTGATAACAAGGAGCTCTAGCATCTTGCGCATGCGTTGGACTATCTTCGTCGTCATCTTGTAGATAGTAGGCATAAGCTTCCTTGCGGCGCACATAATCGTATATACGATCTAACACCTCGTTGAGGGTCATTGCGCGATCCAGTCTGTCATCGAAAAGAGACTGTCGAAGATCGTTAGGTAGCTTGCGCAGCACCTCCTGCATGAGGAATTCGACGTCGTTGTTTGTGTCGTCGCACGATGCACGAAGGTGGAGAAATATCTCTGACACCGATTCATAGACGTTCTGGATCGAGTTTCCTTCTCTGCATGATCTGATCTTCCGCAGCTTATTGATCAGGCGCTGCTGCACGAGAAAAGGCTGCTGAAAGCGTTTGTCCAGTCTCTCAACTGCGAGCTCGAATGAGCTATTCTCATCATTGGGTAGAGTCTGAACAGCTCGCAGTGCTTCGCCTCGTAGTGTGTGGCGCAGAATTTCCATACGTTTTGATGGCTCGATTATTCTGCTATTTGCGAGCTGATTGATGACCTCTCTCTTGTATCCTTCGTATTGCAAAAGATCCCCGGCAAATGTTGGAAGGGACAAAGAAGCGAGCATCGCTCTTTCCATCAATGACTCAGTTGTGGAGCGAGAGACGTGCATAGGCTGGTCATTTGAATGGATGGCGGAGGAAGAGAAGGCGAGAGGAGGGCGATGAGTAAGAGGGTGAGATAGAGCATTGTGAGTGTGTCGTCCTCTTTCCGTCTCTTCTTTCATGGCGTCTTGATATCGATTTCGATCATGGATGAGAAGAGGTGAAGGAGAACGGGCATTGTGGAAATGGACAGCATTGGAATGGAGAGGAGGTGCTGATTGAGAGAGATATGGCAATGGGAGCTGGGCAGGAGTTGGAACTTCGACGAGAATTTGATCCGACAGAATCGGAGTGTCTACCGGGAACTGGACCAGGACTGTACGAGCAGGATGCGTGTTCGAAGTCGTGTGCTGTGCTCGATTGAAGGGTGCAGCTTCCTGTAAAGTAGTGCGCGTCACCGAGTTCGGGAGCGGCTGCGGAACTGCGGGTTCCTGCCAGAGAATGCGCGTCACCGAGTTCGGGAGCGGCTGCGGAACTGCGGGTTCCTGCCAGAGAGTGCGCGTCACCGAGTTCGGGAGCGGCTGTGCAACTGCGGGTTCCTGCGAGAGAGTGCGCGTCACCGAGTTCGGGAGCGTCTGCGGAACGGCGGATTCCTGCCAGAGAGTGCGCGTCACCGAGTTCGGGAGCGGCTGCGGAACTGCGGGTTCCTGCGAGAGAGTGCGCGTCACCGAGTTCGGGAGCAGCGCCACCGAGTTCGGGAGCAGCGGTTGTGTCTCGGCCTGAGCGGGCGGCGGAGAGAGCGATGTAGCCGTGTTGACACCTGGTGCGAGAGGTGCAGAGGCCGTGATCTGGAAAGGTGCAGGAGGAGATGCTCCTCTGGCTGACACGAGTGAATTGTCTGCCTCTTTGATGCGCTGAGCGAGAGTGTGCGACTTAGAAGAGGATACAGACGAGTCCTCATCGGACAAACTCGGTAAGTGAATGAAGCGTGACTGTGCGAGGGTGCGAGCGCTATCAATCGTAGTATCCGAGGTCTCGAGTGCGGAAGTAGCGGAATGCTCTAGGTTATGACGCTCAGGTTTGCCTTCGAGATACGTAGCTAATAGCTCATTCTCTCTTGGGTCTCTGCTGGCCAAAGCCTGAGCGTCGAGAAAAGCTCGTTGAAGATGCGTGTACGTTCGAGCTAATCTACGGCGAGAGTCGACCAGATTGTCATAGCCTAGTTTAAACTCATCATCGGTGAAAGATTGAGATATCAATTCAGTGTAGTCCGCAATAGAGTCGAGAAGAATATCTGTGGACGGACCTAGTTGCGCCCATAGTCGGCCAATTTTGCGCCGGAGGTCAACACCTACTGGAGTCATCGTGCGGAATGAGTGTCCGAGTGAGGTGTGCAGTTAGTGCATGCGCACAATTGAATGATCAGAACTCTATTGAAGTTGAGAGAAGACTGATAAGTGCATGCGCACAATTGAGTGATCAGAACTCTATTGAAGTTGAGAGAAGACTGATAAGTGCATGCGCACAATTGAGTGATCAGAGACGAGAAGACGAGGCTAAACTGACTGTAGTTTGCTGTCTGTACTCGTGATCAAGCTGCGGAGCGGCGAACGCGCGTGCAGCGAAGATTGTTGCTCGAAGCAGTGGTCGCCAGTTGTACAAGTCGGAGTTGCCTCAAACTTGGGTAATTAAACCTTTATTTCTTACAGGGAAACGCGGCTCGATAAATACAGAAATAACATAACAAAGAGAACACGGAGAGAAAGCCTGACGTCGTGAAAGGGGAGAGAGCGTCTGTAATGTGTGTGTGTGTATGCGAGGGAGGCGGGGCCATAACAGCGAAGTGATAGTGTGATAAGAGGAGAGGACATGAAAACGAGGGTGATTGCTGGATAAGAGTGCGCGTTGCGCACACAAATTGTGTATTGATCTCCTAATTACGAGGTGAGATAACTATAATTTTCTCGTATTGTTAAGTCAAGTACTGTAACTATATTCAATCTGGTCTCGCCTACGGTCACTCGGTCCAGGCTAGTTATTCACTCCACTAACCTCATCGCGTGTTGGTGGCACAAAGATGGTGAGCGGCTCTGCATCCATAGTTAGATGTCCGAGAGACTCGAGCAGCGGCGCATTTAGTGAGAGCAGGTGATCGCGCCATGTGAGCACTGAAAATTGGTTTCTACGGATTTCAGTTTTTCAGATTTCTGAACACCCAAAAAACCGATCGTACTCTCGATCATACCGGACCCCTCTCATACCCGCGACCAGATGATAGCGCCATGTTAGCACTGGAAAAACGGGTTTCCACGGGTTTCGGTTTCCAGATTCTAGCTTTCGCGGATTCCTGAACATCCCCGGAAAACGGAATTCGCCCAGTGACTACTTTCGAGGTGGGAAGGAGTTGATCGCGCCAGGTCTAAACTGAAAAATGGTTTTGGAAGTTTAGGCCTTGAGCGGATTCCAACTATTTTCGAAAAACCGTTCATACTTCCTGACCAAGTTGGGGTTGACTCTGGAAGAATTCCAACTCTCGAATTTAAACATCGTTTTGATGAACATTATTTTTTCACCAAACATTTCACACACAGCTTACAAATCCTAGTGAATTCGTGTAGCAATACATGTTCATTTTCTCGTTTTCGAAATATCGTCGATACATCCAAGATAACACGCTAAGCCTCTCAAGACTGTCCATTCAAGTTGTGCATTTGATCACTAATGAACCTGTCTGTGGAAAGTGTAGAAAAATTGGCTGGATCTCCGCTACTGAAAACCCTACATACAGCACCCGCAATACTCGATAAGTGTACATTAGGGATTACATTACCCGTGGTCCGAAGGGGGGATTACGGGCATAGAACTGTAGAGTTAGTACAACTATCTGAAACTCACAATTCTCAAGTAGAATGACGTCATCGATGACATGCACAACGCCATTCGATGCGAAGCGATCTGCTTCGACGATGCGCGCGGAGCCAACGTGGATTGATGAACGGCCATCAATTACCTGAGTGACATTGATTGAGTGACATCGAGGAGTTCGGGTGACATCGATTGAGTGACATCATGGAACTCAACATCTGAATGACATCGAGGGCCGAATTCAGTGACATGGGCGACAATTTTCCAGTGCTCCGGATCGAATAAGAAAATCGAATTGGTTGTGCAACTGACCGAGCTCTGAACGCGCAGTGCATGGCCACCAGCAGAGACGAGCGTGCGATCAGCGAGATTTGCAGAGCAGATTGTTCGAGGGATGACGTGATTGATGATGATATCTGGTGATAATCATTTACGTTCCGTTGATTCCGAGGTTTATTGATTTAGATAAAATCGTGATTGATATGGGATCCAGTGCTGATCAAGAATCAGAAATGTATGTGGTCAATCTTTCTCTGATCACTAAGAGCATCTCGTCTGGCGAATAATCGGTTGAACCATCACCTTTAACGCATGCAGATTTGCTCATGACGTTTGTTCGAACGCTCTGGAATTTTTTCTCCTTTTTTACAGACTATCGATGTTCGCCACGCCAACCATGGTGTGTAACAAGCTGACCATGAGGGAGTATTCTCTCAGCTTGTTGCATAAATCTTTGAGAGTTCGTAAGTGAATTCCCTCACGCTTAGCCGTCTCGTATTTAAAAAAGCTTACCTCAGATAGAGCAGCGAAAGCTTCATCAGAGAATGCAAATACAGTATAGCGATGATCCTTATCAGAGCGTAGCTTGCGCTCGAGATCAGGAGTGATTACTGAAAGATAGGCTAAAATTAGCTGAAATCGAGCGCTTTCCGCTTCCTGCGCCTGTTCATAAGGCAAGCTGTTCCTTTTTTATGGAAGTGCTTTATGAAGTAAAATACAAGGTCTTCTGCTGATTCCAATCCGGACAGAGACACGAAATCACAGGGCCATCATTTTCGTCTCAATTTCAATTAAAAAGGAGAGATGATTGATTGATTGTGAGCACAGACTATTGCCAGTTCGAGAACAAGATAAGACTTACACGAGGTGAATGTCTTGAAGCGATCAGTTGACTCAAGGTACTCGAGAATGCTGGAAGAATATTAATTTTGTCACTGAATCCCTTCCGTTCCTTGACTGCCATCTTTTACAACATGTGCATCAGGCTCAGAACCCCCTATCGTTATGGCATTTTTCACCTCACCTCAGCGACGACATACTCAAGTACTCTGAAGTATAGTGAATGAGGCCATTCGTTGTTCGCGTGTTAGCTTTCTTGATTGGGACGCAGTTGAGAAGGGTGCCCTGAAAATTTGCAAATTTATATTTATATTTTGGACCACTGGGATTCTGTCGGCAAGTCGTCAAGTTGGCTCTTCTGCATCCTAGTGATTCGCGAGTAGATTGTTCACGGATTGAATCCGGATTGCAAGGTTTGAGAAGATGGAGTTCATTTCTGTGTTGCACCCAGATTGCAAGGTCGCCAAAGACCGAGATAGGTTCCAGTCGGGACTCGAATTCGCAGATTTGAAGAGCCTAAGTTTATTTCCGTTTAGGACTCGGATTGGCCCTCGGTTTCGAGAAAAACACTCACAGAGCCAAATTGTTGCACTGCGATGCTTGTATTTGCATAGGACTCGAGCGCATTAGTAGCATCCAGTTCATAGTCGCGCAGATCACCTGCAATCGAATCTTTCTGTATTTTTCCCAAACCATTGCGAATGTGTGGTCGGCCAATAGCCGTAAGTCCATTCGACTACTCTCAAAACAGTAGAACGGCCAAATTCTGAACTGATTGTGAGAAGCAGAGAGTGATAGCGAGAAGTGAGAGTGCTTGATAGCTTTACTCAAGCGGACTTGCTCGAATACACAGCTTTCGGGCGAATTCAGTAAACAGTACCCAGTGTTCCGTCCAATGGAGAGGTGAAACAGCGACAATGTTTTTCTTTCTATTGTGGTCTGTTGGAATATGAAACATGGTGGTTCCGAGTTTCAGCCAGCATTATTGAAGACGATTTTGTTGTTAGTGTGCTTGTCTATCTGCTGAACCTTTTCTTTCATGTTAATAAATCGAGCCACTTGGCGAACGTTGTTGAAAAAAACTTAGTTATATTCGATTCTCCGTAACGACCATTATCCGTACTTTGGAACCTATCGTAATCCGTTTAGATTGAGACAGCTAACGGAATCGCTACATCAGCTAACGGAATAACACAAACAGCCAACGGCCACGGGTAACGGAATAACGCTAACAGCTAACCGCTAACGGATTAACGCTAAAGCTTCACCTTGTAGGATGTGATTAGCAAGAAGCGTTCGCAGCCCGTAGACATCTTGGCTATCCTGATGAATTTTTAGATGTTTTCCATCAGATTTCAACTTTATAAAGCTTTTTAGAAGGTGTTCGAACAGTAGTCAACCACGCAGAATCAGCTCATATTCGATATTTTGGTGAAGGACAACGGAGTCTTCTGTTACAGTATCACAAAACTCGGGTTGATCTAGAAATCGTTTTACCTGTAGTTTTTCTAGAACATCATTTGGCGGCACAATGAACGTCTTTTTGTCGGTAGAGTCGAGAGTAGAGCCGAGGCCGACCTGGGAAAACTCTGATTGAGACCATCTCTTAATTTGAAAAAAGATTGCAAGATTCCTGAATATTTTTTTCGTTGTCGACCTAGAATGGTTGTTCTTCGAAAAAAATTGTGAGAAGCTGGTTTTTTGTTCGACGATCGGACTGGTCTTTGGACTAGTTTTCAGTATCGTAATTTTGTGTGTCCAATGTTACCTTCTCGAGCAGCTCAACAAAAGAAGAGTTGGCGTTTGTGAGCTCATCGCGCGCAGAGATCATTGTAGCTTCTAAAATATTCCCAATTTTCGGATTCTGAGGTGAACACTCCAATCAAAGACTTTTTCGAAATCCTGTTTCCATGATCGAGTTCGCATCATTCTCTCGGCTTTAGTGGATAATTAGTGGATGTTGACTAGCGGTTTTTCGGTTTTTCGGTTTTTCGGTTTTTCGGTTTTCTATTGACAACAGGAAAATCAGCAATGAGCTACGAACCTTTCACGCATCCTTCGGCAGAAATATTATCCGTATCGAAGCCATCGCAGCATTCTTGAATTCTGCAAAAAAATGCTTTTCTTGGTGTCTGTTTCGAGTCGCACTTTTTGAACAAATGGTTGATTTTATTCACGACAGTATTGGTGTAGCATAATTTGTTTCGTGATCTGAACAAAATTCGAAGAAAAGAAATTCTTGCTCTTCTTAAATAAAAGAGGTTGTGATATTTCTTGGGGACCCAAATGTTTCTAGTGGACAGCAACATTTCTGATTTTCTAGATTTTTTTTCATTTTATTTGCTGCCGCTGTTTTTTGTCAGTCGAATTTCTCACCTGATAGTCTGTTCTCCACCCGCCTTCGAAGTCTTTCGCTCTACACAGCGCACAGCCTTCTCGAAGCGTACGCAACTGCGATCAGATGACCTAAAAAAATTTGTGAACTCTAATTTTAAATCGCCTCAATCTCATTGTAAATGAAAAAGGACTTTTTGCCATTGCATTTTTTGCTCAAACGCAATAATTTGAGCAGTTACATTTATCAATTTTTGGATAAAATAAACTCTGTAGCTGATTCAGTTGATTCCTCGGGCATAATGCGTTTATTTTGTCCAGATATTGATAACTGTAACTTCCCAATAATTTCTCTAGTGAAACAACTAGGAAAGCAAGGACTAGTAGCTGTGCTTCATTCTAATCTCGGAATCTTGGCTGTGCTACTCGAAAGCGCCACATCCTTGATCGTCTCAGTGTTTAATGTTTGTGATGGTGGAGTTCAGCCGAACTCAAAGTTTTCCTCTGATGGTGTTCGTCGGTGAAGCCGGCTTTTGTGACGGACACTCATTAGTTTTTCTTCGCATGTCATATGAGCTCACTTCTTATTGGCTGGAGGCAGCTTTGTTGTCTGCTCGCGAACACAAATGTGCGGACTGCAATTTTTTTTTCGTAAATCAAATCTTGAGATTCCCATTGCTCTCTCTCTCTCTCTCTCTCTCTCCTCTCTCTCTCTCTCTCTCTCTCTCTCTCTCTCTCTCTCTCTCTCTCTCTCTCTCTCCTCTCCTCTCTCTCTCTCTCTCCTCTCTCTTTCTCTCTCTCTCTTCTCTCTCTCTCTCTCTCTCTCTCTCTCTCTCCTCTCTCCTCCTCTCTCTCTCTCTCCTCTCTTCTCTTTCTCTCTCTTTCCTCTCTCTCTTCTTTCTCTCTCTTTCTCTCTCTCTCTCTCTCTCTCTCTCCTCTCTCTCTCTCTCTCTCTCTCTCTTTCTCTCTCTCTCCCCGGCTCCTTCCTCTAACCCCGAAATCTGAACAGCGTTCGTAGCTGAAGCTCCGATGCGCTCAAAGAATGAAGAGAGCCGAGCTATCGCTGCATCCTTCGCCGCGGAGAAGGCATCTTAAAAAATTCTATTCAAGTTTTCAAAAAATGAAGACAGTTTACAAATTATAAATAAATTGATAGGATATATAGTATCATTATCGTAAGAACATCATTCAGTATTTTCTAAATGACGGCTTGCGCATAATCCCGGCTCTGGAAACAATAATTGAATCGTACCAATCTCATCGGAGAGACCAGGATCAGCTAGGGGTGCCTCGCCAGAGCCTTCCCTGAAGAAGTGGGTTGTCTTTTTGCACACAGAAAATTGAAATTCGATCATAACTGCAGATGCGAACGAAGAAAAATCAGTGATCAGTATAGTTGAGGGGAGTATAGTTGAGATAATTGAAAATACTATGCCTCTTGTTCCGTACTTACGAGAGTTTCTCATCCGAGAACTTTCACTCATCTCGAGATCAGCTCAACTAACTTTATTTTTGATTCGTCTCCTTCAGTGCATTCTTGTGCTTGTCCTGTTTAGTCTCAGCAATTTTGACTCCGTCGATCTTGGGATTGTCTAGAAACAAGATTCGTCTATTTTAGCTTTCCCCGCCGTGGTTTTCCAGGTTACATAGCTATAGACTTGGCTTGAGCATGCACTTTTTTCCAGTTGTTTCAAAACGGCTAAATCGCGGTGGTCTCCTCATCAAAGACTCTGCGTTAGCAAATGAACTGACGGCTCTCTTTCACCCATTTTACGGACAGCGAAACTCACTAGTAGTCGTTCTCTGATCGACAATTCCATCGAGTTCAATCACTATCAGATAGCAGAGGGATGACGTGGGTGATTAAAATCCGATGCTGTCGCCAGTTTCGTCGTCATCTTCAGGGTGCTCGATATACCAGTTGACCTGATCAGGATTTTTTACGCTGGGGCTACTCAGTAAGGTCTTGCTACCACCCCCCCTTTCCCTTTTCACAGTTTCCGACTGACAAACATGAAGAGTCTTCACTGACTGGTCAAGAGAGAAGTTCTCTCAGAGAACTGTATTGAAACGAGTACGGTAGCACGTCAATTAAAAAGAAGGAAACAGAGTGAACGACGAAAAAACAGTAATTGATCAGTGGTATCATACCTGGCTAGGCTTGAACATCGAGAACATGGAACTGAAGAGATTCTCTGTCTGTAAAGTGTGAATTCGCAACCGAAATTGACAGTTCTGAATCCTGACAATCTTACCAGATCCAGAATGCCGCCGGCAGTGCTCGGTACATGGGCTCCCCGGGTTTCAGAGTTTGATGGGCGGACGATGCGACTGCCAGAGGCAGCGCGCTCGCCATCATCATCGCGTGAAGCGCTAGAGATGGCAGAGCCAACGGAGAGTGGCCGAGCAGCGTAGATGCGGCGAACCTGGAGATGGGCTATGGATCCGATTTCGTCGCTTTGGGAACGTTGATGACATCTTCTACCTAGAGTAATACTTTTTGCTCGGAGTACTTGGTTTTGCAATGAGAAAGATAGGCATGAGGTTATGACCAGAAGCTCTGGTCCAGAACGCTCGTTGGCCTTCGTACACTTTTGTAGGACTGGTATTGCAATGATATTCACCGGCTCGACGGTTTTCAAGCTTGGAAGTTTTTGCCAGTTTTTTCTCTAGACGGTTTTGTGATAAGACTAACCGGCTCGACTGCAGTAGGTCTTGCATGAACGATCTCGCCTCTCGGTCGAAAGTCAATATCATCCGGATCAGTTGCCATTGAGCGAAGCGTCTTCTGAAAGTTAGTAAAAGTTCTCCGATCTGATCGGACTTTTCTGAATCACACATCAGTGGAGCTGTAGGCCACCAGCGACGGTAGATCGACAAAAGGGAATTATTGGTCAATCGTGTGAATTCGCTTCACAATTGAACTTTTCCTTTTCCAAAATGAT
>CAVOJK010000643.1:0-29814 GCA_963695495.1 Hololepta plana
AACAGAATCAAAAAGTGGACCAACACGACAGCCGACCCAGATGATATCGGAAGCCGTGGCAACTTCAGCTTCTCCTCTGCCTGGAAGGCGACCTGTGGCGCTCCCAAGAGTAAGTTCGAAAACGTCACGCATTTTTTTGTGGACGTAGTCATCAATTGTTTTCCAACTCTTCGTAAAAAACCAGTATTATGGATCGTGAAAGTAGAAAAATCTCTGTTGCAGCCTGCCTGGAGTGCACTCCATTCAGCTACGCTACAGTTGGTCTCTGGGCGGCAAGTTCCACCTGAAGCACGAGTAAGTCATGAATAGAAACCAGCGAACGATAATCCACGCAACAGAAACTTCTATCTCAACCTCATTGGAATGTGAGAAGGGTGGGAAAATAGGACACGCTTCGAATTAAATACTTTTCCAGTCTGGACTCAAACTGGCTCAACATTACGAACGATCCATTCGATTGCGCTCGCGTTGCTTGCAAGCCCGGATACGTCCTAAGAGTGAGTTGGAATTGTCAGGTTGAAACTTATAGCGTCGCCGCACTCTATTCTAGAGGTTCCACATGTCTGGAAAAATTGCGTTTCTGTCATGGAACAGCTTTAGCTGTTATTAAATTTTGTTGATGCAGCAAAACAGCTTATCGCACATCAAACACGATATGATTACTTTTTTGAAATGAACTGAACTTCTAATTTTAAATTGAAATTGAAGTTAAATCAAATATTTCATTTCTCTGCAGGCTTACTCCGCTAGCAACCCCACATCGACTGCTCTCACCTTTGAAGAGGACCAATACGTTCAGTGCTCGAGAATCAAGACGTGGCGCAAGCAGGGATCACAAGATCTGCCCACTGATGCAGTGATCAATTGTGCCAAGATCAAGCCAGGTTTGATCAATTATGCGTAAAAAGTAGTATACTTCCGGATGCCCGATCCACGAATACGGAAAGTTGGATTGTAGGAAAAAGCGCAAAAATACATTCAGGCAACCATTGCAACTCTTATGTTTTCTGAACTTTTTTGTTCGGTCATTCACTTATCTCGTTCGAGAATGTATCATCGAATCTCTATGTCCAACTCTCCTTAGGACATAGTGTTCGAAACATGCCTTATATCAAAGGGATTCGAATATGAGAAAAACTTCAAACAGAATCTCGAATTTGAGCGAAAATTTTTTTGACAGCTTGCCTGTGCGACATGACGACTATTGGCGGCCTCAAAGCTCCAGTTGTTGGCCTCGTTCCACAAGATTGCGAGCTCACATGTGATCCAGGCTTCCGCCTCAAGGTTTCACTCTCGTACAACCAGTCGTACGATCAAATTTGCGTGATTACAGTGTTCATGACACATCGATTGACCTGAAATGAGATATTCAGACTGCTTTCAATGTCGCCATCGGTGGATTGAGCTTTTCGCTTACAACTCACTCAAAGTTGCTCCAGTGCGTCGAGCAATCATGGAGTGGTCAGTAGTTCCTGGAAAAACATTTTTCGATCAAAACATTTGAGCTTTGTCAAAAAATTTTTCAAAAAATCATATTAACTCCTGATGCAAGATAGAGACAAACATGGATAAGAAAAAAACACTTGGTGTTATAGTCTCGACGCTCTTTGGCATCTTCTCATACAGTGGCTTCTCCAATGTCCAAGTTGGTTGCGAACGCGACTATCTTTTCGGTGAGTATCGCTGTGGTGGAGAGGAACGATGGAATCCATGACCGGACTGTATCTCAACAGTTCCTGAACTCTAACGGACAATGAAACTAGCTCCGAACAACATTTGATAACTCGATACAATATTTTTCTCTCAGGTTGCCCCGAGTTCCAGCCATGGAGAGGAGGAGGAGACAAGTGCCACTACGAAACGCTCCGCTGGTCTGGCAAAGCTCTCACTTGCCCCATCGGACAGGTATTGGCATTTTCAGGTTTCTAAATTTTCTGATTCATCGATTTTTTCACCAGCAACCTTATCCTTATAGCCTAGCGCACCTCTTAAAACCCGCACAAGTCAGGGCGACGCTAGGGAAATCAAAGACCGATTGATTGAAACCAACACCTTGTTTTTAAGAGTTGATGAGTTGGTGAAATGTAGAAAAAAAAGTAAGAAATTTAATTTCAGTTCCTCGCCGCTTCCGCCACTGGAGATGCCGTGGAGGATATCAAATACCTCCTCGCTGCATTCTACGATGAAGACGAGAAAGTGTGGTTCGGTGAGTAGCTAAAACGTGTCTACGTACAGTGTTCACCCGCAAACCAGACGGCAATTACAACAGACAATATCTTACAGGCTACAACGCTTTCACATTCGCTCTAGAGATCCAGATGTCTCTGCCCTTCTTCTCTTGCTACAGCGGCATCCCAATCGGCTACGAAGAAGAGGAGCCGCTGTGCACCAAAACGCCAGTTGGTCAGTGATTCATTAGTAAAATGTGTCTTCCTATTGGGATGTTTTGGCGACCAAATCCAGGGTTTCTGAACGCTCGTGAGGCACAGAATATGGTGAGACTGCGGAGAATTCGTAGGAATCCGGGTTGTTTGTTGTTCAACAATTGCGAGACGTTCGATTTCAGAGCCCGAGTGCGAGAGCTGCTCGTACTTCTTCCTCAAGGACCACGAGCCCAGAGCGACTTGTGATGCAGTCTCTGGAACACTCTCTATTGATTTCTCCGTTGGAGGATCGGTATGTAAATTTATGAACTTGTTCACTTCTTTACGACTCGATTCCACAAGCTTTTTTCACAAACAATACGATATTTTTCCATATTCGTTACCAACTCGACAATTCAGATGTGCTCTGCTACACCGAACACAACCTTCTCTGCTGCTGCTGAAGTGAGGTGCAAGAATGGCATCTGGGAGTTCAAGCTGGAAGCTGAAGCATCCTTCTCTCCCTGCAGCGCACCACCCGTGAGTCGAACTATTTCATTTCCATGAAAAAAGGTACTACGTGTTGCAATTTCTTGACAACATCGAGACTCGTATATTGTCTGAGGCCGGTGTGAAAAGTTTGACCCCGTTGAACTGCCCAACTGCGTATACTTTGCTTCTCTGGGCTCTCTTCTTTGGAGTTGTTCTCACACCCGACCGCGACGCTCTCATCGCGCCGATTTGACCCAGCTCTAACTTTGCTCTCAGCCCCCGACTATACCGGACCAACTATTCGAGAAAGCTCATTTCAAAAGCTCATTCGTTCAGGTCATCTCGAGATGCGAAGGACCTCCCGGTGACGCTACAACGACTGAGCTCACCACTATCTCCGAGGAACTCACTACCAGCGAAGGCGAACTAGAGGAGTGCACACCACAAGACGAAGGTAGAAGATTTATCTTGCAAGTTTGACGTTAGATTGAAATGTGGATTCAGCATGTTCTCGAAGCTGTCTATGGTGGGCTCTACCGGGCAACAAGCCGAGTGAATCCTGTGTGGATGGAGTTCTCACTCTCACTTTTGCAGCAGGAAAGGTCAGTCTTTGAACCTTCAACCGTTCGAAAAACAAAAGCACTTTTTCAGACTGTTTGCCACGGCGGTGCAATTGTTGAGCTGTCAGCTATCTTCTGTCAAGGCGGAAGCTGGTTCACGGACATCGAACTCACAGCTTCGTTCGACATGCAACCAAACGTGTGCACATGCCAGTGCGGACTCGAGGACGAAACCACTTCTACTTCGCTAGCTCCCACTACCAGCGAAGATGAACTTGAAGAGTGCACACCGCAAGATCCAGGTGATTTAATGATTCCTCGAAACTCTCTGTATTTTTCGCTGACATCGAATTTCAGAGTGCTCTCAAAGCTGTCTCTGGTGGGCTCTCCCTGGAAGCAAGCCGAGTGAATCCTGTGTGGATGGAGTTCTCACCCTCACTTTTGAAGCAGGAAAGGTCAGTCCTCATGCTTCCAGCCGTACAGAGATTAAAAGCATTTCTTCAGACTGTTTGCCACGGCGGTGCGATTGTTGAGCTGTCAGCTATCTTCTGTCAAGGCGGAAGCTGGTTCACGGACATCGAACTCACAGCTTCGTTCGACATGCAACCAAACGTGTGCACATGCCAGTGCGGACTCGAGGACGAAACCACTTCTACTTCGCTAGCTCCCACTACCAGCGAGGATGAACTTGAAGAGTGCACACCGCAAGATCCAGGTGATTTAATGATTCCTCGAAACTCTCTGTTTTTCTCGCTGACATCGAATTTCAGAGTGCTCTCAAAGCTGTCTCTGGTGGGCTCTCCCTGGAAGCAAGCCGAGTGAATCCTGTGTGGATGGAGTTCTCACCCTCACTTTTGAAGCAGGAAAGGTCAGTCCTCATGCTTCCAGCCGTACAGAGATTAGAAGCATTTCTTCAGACTGTTTGCCACGGCGGTGCGATTGTTGAGCTGTCAGCTATCTTCTGTCAAGGCGGAAGCTGGTTCACGGACATCGAACTCACAGCTTCGTTCGACATGCAACCAAACGTGTGCACATGCCAGTGCGGACTCGAGGACGAAACCACTTCTACTTCGCTAGCTCCCACTACCAGCGAGGATGAACTTGAAGAGTGCGCACCGCAAGATCCAGGTGTTTAAATTATTCCTCAAAACTCTCTGTATTTCTCGCTAACATCGAGTTCCAGAATGCTCTCAAAGCTGTCTCTGGTGGGCTCTCCCTGGAAGCAAGCCGAGTGAATCCTGTGTGGATGGAGTTCTCACCCTCACTTTCGAGGCAGGAAAGGTGAGTCCGCATTTTTCAACGATATGGAGATTGACAACTTTTCTTCAGACTGTTTGCCACGGCGGCGCAATTGTTGAGCTGTCAGCTATCTTCTGTCAAGGCGGAAGCTGGTTCACGGACATCGAGCTCACAGCTTCGTTCGACATGCAACCAAACGTGTGCACATGCCAGTGCGGACTTGAGGATGAAACCACTTCTACTTCGCTAGCTCCCACTACCAGCGAGGTCGAACTCGAAGAGTGCAAGCCTGAAAATCCCGGTTCGTTGGTCATTTCGACCGTGTGAAAGTTGTTCTCCGAGAGGATAGAGAATCATAATTATCTGAAGAGTCATGGCATTGCAGAATGTGACGAAACATGCGTGTGGTGGGCTCTTCCTGGAAGCAAGCCAATCGAAACATGCTCTGCTGGACTATTGACTCTCACCTTCGAAGCTGGAAAGGTTATTTCAAGTCCAATTAGTTATTTGTAGTATTGAAGCGTGTAGGTAAACATTCCACCCACATGCAATCTCTACTTAGAATATGAAAGTAAAAAAAGTAGAATATAAAAGAAAGTAGAATATAAAAAAGTAGAATATAAAAGTAACAAATTGTCTAACTGATTTGTTCCAGGATGTATGCCATGGTGGCGTCGTCGTGAACGTTGGAGCTGTGTACTGCCAAGGAGGCAAATGGTACTCGGACGCTAGCCTCTCTCTCGAATTCACCATGGAGCCCAACGTTTGCACTTGTCAATGTGCTGCGGATGAGGAAACGACTGCCACCTCCGATGTGACTGATGTCACGACCACGTCGTACGTGACCGATGACGGAAGCAGCACATGCACCTGCACGTGCCAGCCAACTACAACTATCGAGCCATAAAATCGGCCAACGTTCGTGTTCAGAATACTCGTTGTAACAACTTAAATTACAGTACTGAATTTTTTGTATCATATTGGGATGTATGTGTTCTTTCTCTTCGATCAACGATTGAAAGAATGCTCCTCAATAAATGAATTTTCATAATGCTCGATGATTTTGAAAACACAAACAAAAACTACATCGGTTTCGTTGAGTATCAGAGCTCTGTTGATGCCGTTTTTTCATTACAATCAGGCTTTTAAATGTAAAATTTTTCATGGGTGTTGGTATTAGGCAATATGTAGTTGGCAAAATCATGCGATAATCACCAGTCCGTCTGCGTTTTGTCATTTGGAGTCTCGAATTGAAAGAGATAGTATTGCTACTTCGGGAGGTCATTGTGAACTGATGTGAACTTTTTTGTGAACTGATGTGAACTTTTTTTTTTGTGGTCGCTTGTTCAACAACGGTGTCATTTTTCATGAGAAAAGGTCGGCGGAGGGGGGAATGGCTTCTGTCTACTCAACGGGAGTGGTCGGCCGCTATGTTTCGCTTTGAATAATTTAGGCCCTGGATAGTAATCTTAAAGATTTTACCACCCGAGTCGTAGTAAATTCATGGTGCGCAACAACCATTGTTTTGCTAATTCACACAGAGCCATACACCACTCAATACACCATCTCGGGAAGAGAATGAAAGAGCGAGGACCGAGAGAGGAGAGACCGTGCACACATCTTATAGTCTGCGTCTCTACTTGTTCCATTTGACCAAGTCTGGCACTCTAGCACCAAAAAACAGTTATCACCAACGGTGATAAAAATTCAATGAGAGATAGAGCTCCAGCTGGTTATTGTCATAGCCTGTGTGAAATTCCTTTCTTTTTCAAAAACGGTTCGGGTTGCACAATCTTTAACACCCCTCATCATCAGCTTCCAAAATAAATTGAGCAACGCGAAATGTAAAACACTAGACCAATCTACGATTCTGCAGTTGTTCTGTGTTATTTTCGTACTCATCAAATGCGTCACATCAAGAGAAATGGTGCTGCAAAAACACAGCGTTCAGTTCACTTGATCTGTCGTTTTCACGAAAGAGATCAAGGTGTCATACAACATGGACGCTGATCGTGAGATACATGGCATGTCAGTAGGAGCCGCACAAAAAAGCCACAGGACTCAGATGATAGCTGGAGAAAGAGTGTTCGAAACGCTGCATAGAGCATTCCAAAGAAATGAATGATAATTATTGCTAGATTTCAGAATGCTGTTTTTCAACTTTGGAGAGGTTATTTCCATTTATTGATTTACCGCTGCTCGTCGGAGCAGTTGAAATGTTTTCGTATCATCGTGGTGGTTTGTTTTAGCGTGGCGAGAACCGATAACCGAAAATTGGATATGTTACAACCATCTGGTAAAAAGTCCGACTAGAGACTGAAAAACAGTTTCCACTTTCTCCATTGCGACCAGCGCTGCTCTTGTTTGCATTAGTTTTTATATGTGAAACATTACTAACTCAGGTCAACTGATTTCCATGAACCGATGTTGAAGGACCAGACGTGAAGAAAAACAAGTGGGGTTCATACCATATGGAATGTTGTTCCAACGAACTCGTGCCAACAAAAAAATTTCGGAGGTCTACCGTTCACCCAAACTGGTCTACCGTATGCCCAAACCCGAGAACGCGATTTCCGTTGTTTAGCGTCGGGGATAAAAGTGTAATAGTTCAGACGATAGAGCCGACTTGGGCCGTCACAACGATATGCTTACCTTCCTCGTACAATGACTCTCCGATTTATGGAGACCAAAAACCACTTTGATTACTGTAGTGAGCGCAAAATTGACGCTACCGTAACCCGCGCGGTTTTTCCGTTGCCATAAATCGGAGAGTTTTCGTACGAGGAAGGTAAGCATATCGTTGTGACGGCCCAAGTGAGCTCTATCATCTGAACTATCACGTTTTCTTCTCAGACGCTATACAGCAGAAATCGTGTTTTTTGCCCCACTCCAGTTTGAGTATACGGTAGTCCCAAAAAAATTTTTGGTTATCAGAAATTGTTCAGAACGTGATTCTAGAGAGTTTGAGCCATACTTGATTTTCTTCACGCCGGATCCTTTAAGTTATCGGAATCAGTTCTGGCCACCCTAGTCTGTATTAGATGAGACAAATCATTGTCCTACTAGAGGACAATTATTAAAGGACCACACTCGGGAGTTAACATTGCAGCTGGTTTTCCATCTTGCAATAGTTTTTCACTGGAAACACTAATTGAGGTCACATATCACGATTTTACAAACGCTCTGATATCGAAAGCGAAGTTTTTAATTCACTCATTCATTTTTATTTTAATTTTAAAAAGTCGTCAAAATCAGATTTGTGGAGCGTTTGAACGCGGTACTCCCACCACGAGGCGGTGGGCAATAGTAACGTTTCTCTTCTACGGATGTGTACACGGATGGATCTTTGCGAAATACGGCTCTGCGTTATTGATCGCAGAGTGATGAGTGCTTCAGAAGTTTCAAGTGCTGTTAAATTTTCATTCAATTTCAATTGTTTCGCGTACTTTTCATCTTATTGCTTCCAATTCTCATCGATATGTCAGCAGTAGATTTATCTTTCTAGTTGTGGTCACTACGAGTTTTACATCTCCTTCGTTTAATCAAGAGGAAGCATTTTTCTCGTTCTTCTATTCTAGCACTTTTATTCTTCTCCTGCCTATCTCTCAGGTTGCTCTTTCCATCACAAACTATTTGTTTTCTCATTTCGTGCCATTTTTGAGCATTCATGAAGTCATGAAGTCATGGTTATGTGTGCCTCAATTATTTGCACTTTTATGAAAAGTTCTCTTGTGATTCTCTGGTTCCAATAACAACACTTGATTGCAGATCGTCGCAATTTTCGATGGCCTCGCAGACGCCGTTCATTGGCTTTTCTACAGTGAGTGGAACTATTTTTATTCCAATTTACCTGAATTTTTTTCAGTTCCTATTAATCTATCTTTGATATTTCATGAAAAAAGCATGGCGTATTGTGAATGTGTAAGTTCACTTCTGCTCTCAGCTGATTTGAATTCACGAAACGTCGCTTTTGAGATAAATCTCATAAGATTGAAAAGAAGTCGATGGAAGGAAATAGGGAAATAGTCGCCTGGACTGTGTTCAAGAAATTGAATGATGTTTGTGAAATATCTTTTCATTCTTTTGGGCCGAAAATAGCTTTTTCCGCATCTTATTTCAAGAAAAACTTGAACACATTTGGCGTGGTATCAGTGAGTAATTGAATCATACATCAAACACGATATGATTACTTTTTTGAAATGAACTGAACTTCTAATTTTAAATTGAAATTGAAGTTAAATCAAATATTTCATTTCTCTGCAGGCTTACTCCGCTAGCAACCCCACATCGACTGCTCTCACCTTTGAAGAGGACCAATACGTGCAGTGCTCGAGAATCAAGACGTGGCGCAAGCAGGGATCACAAGATCTGCCCACTGATGCAGTGATCAATTGTGCCAAGATCAAGCCAGGTTTGATCAATTATGCGTAAAAAGTAGTATACTTCCGGATGCCCGATCCACGAATACGGAAAGTTGGATTGTAGGAAAAAGCGCAAAAATACATTCAGGCAACCATTGCAACTCTTATGTTTTCTGAACTTTTTTGTTCGGTCATTCACTTATCTCGTTCGAGAATGTATCATCGAATCTCTATGTCCAACTCTCCTTAGGACATAGTGTTCGAAACATGCCTTATATCAAAGGGATTCGAATATGAGAAAAACTTCAAACAGAATCTCGAATTTTGAGCGAAAATTTTTTTGACAGCTTGCCTGTGCGACATGACGACTATTGGCGGCCTCAAAGCTCCAGTTGTTGGCCTCGTTCCACAAGATTGCGAGCTCACATGTGATCCAGGCTTCCGCCTCAAGGTTTCACTCTCGTACAACCAGTCGTACGATCAAATTTGCGTGATTACAGTGTTCATGACACATCGATTGACCTGAAATGAGATATTCAGACTGCTTTCAATGTCGCCATCGGTGGATTGAGCTTTTCGCTTACAACTCACTCAAAGTTGCTCCAGTGCGTCGAGCAATCATGGAGTGGTCAGTAGTTCCTGGAAAAACATTTTTCGATCAAAACATTTGAGCTTTGTCAAAAAATTTTTCAAAAAATCATATTAACTCCTGATGCAAGATAGAGACAAACATGGATAAGAAAAAAACACTTGGTGTTATAGTCTCGACGCTCTTTGGCATCTTCTCATACAGTGGCTTCTCCAATGTCCAAGTTGGTTGCGAACGCGACTATCTTTTCGGTGAGTATCGCTGTGGTGGAGAGGAACGATGGAATCCATGACCGGACTGTATCTCAACAGTTCCTGAACTCTAACGGACAATGAAACTAGCTCCGAACAACATTTGATAACTCGATACAATATTTTTCTCTCAGGTTGCCCCGAGTTCCAGCCATGGAGAGGAGGAGGAGACAAGTGCCACTACGAAACGCTCCGCTGGTCTGGCAAAGCTCTCACTTGCCCCATCGGACAGGTATTGGCATTTTCAGGTTTCTAAATTTTCTGATTCATCGATTTTTTCACCAGCAACCTTATCCTTATAGTCTAGCGCACCTCTTAAAACCCGCACAAGTCAGGGCGACGCTAGGGAAATCAAAGACCGATTGATTGAAACCAACACCTTGTTTTTAAGAGTTGATGAGTTGGTGAAATGTAGAAAAAAAAGTAAGAAATTTAATTTCAGTTCCTCGCCGCTTCCGCCACTGGAGATGCCGTGGAGGATATCAAATACCTCCTCGCTGCATTCTACGATGAAGACGAGAAAGTGTGGTTCGGTGAGTAGCTAAAACGTGTCTACGTACAGTGTTCACCCGCAAACCAGACGGCAATTACAACAGACAATATCTTACAGGCTACAACGCTTTCACATTCGCTCTAGAGATCCAGATGTCTCTGCCCTTCTTCTCTTGCTACAGCGGCATCCCAATCGGCTACGAAGAAGAGGAGCCACTGTGCACCAAAACGCCAGTTGGTCAGTGATTCATTAGTAAAATGTGTCTTCCTATTGGGATGTTTTGGCGACCAAATCCAGGGTTTCTGAACGCTCGTGAGGCACAGAATATGGTGAGACTGCGGAGAATTCGTAGGAATCCGGGTTGTTTGTTGTTCAACAATTGCGAGACGTTCGATTTCAGAGCCCGAGTGCGAGAGCTGCTCGTACTTCTTCCTCAAGGACCACGAGCCTAGAGCGACTTGTGATGCAGTCTCTGGAACACTCTCTATTGATTTCTCCGTTGGAGGATCGGTATGTAAATTTATGAACTTGTTCACTTCTTCACGACTCGATTCCACAAGCTTTTTTCACAAACAATACGATATTTTTCCATATTCGTTACCAACTCGACAATTCAGATGTGCTCTGCTACACCGAACACAACCTTCTCTGCTGCTGCTGAAGTGAGGTGCAAGAATGGCATCTGGGAGTTCAAGCTGGAAGCTGAAGCATCCTTCTCTCCCTGCAGCGCACCACCCGTGAGTCGAACTATTTCATTTCCATGAAAAAAGGTACTACGTGTTGCAATTTCTTGACAACATCGAGACTCGTATATTGTCTGAGGCCGGGGTGAAAAGTTTGACCCCGTTGAACTGCCCAACTGCGTATACTTTGCTTCTCTGGGCTCTCTTCTTTGGAGTTGTTCTCACACCCGACCGCGACGCTCTCATCGCGCCGATTTGACCCAGCTCTAACTTTGCTCTCAGCCCCGACTATACCGGACCAACTATTCGAGAAAGCTCATTTCAAAAGCTCATTCGTTCAGGTCATCTCGAGATGCGAAGGACCTCCCGGTGACGCTACAACGACTGAGCTCACCACTATCTCCGAGGAACTCACTACCAGCGAAGGCGAACTGGAGGAGTGCACACCACAAGACGAAGGTAAAAGATTTATCTTGCGAGTTTGTCGTTAGATTGAAATGTGGATTCAGCATGCTCTCGAAGCTGTCTATGGTGGGCTCTACCGGGCAACAAGCCGAGTGAATCCTGTGTGGATGGAGTTCTCACCCTCACTTTTGCAGCAGGCAAGGTCAGTCTTTGAACCTTCAATCGTGCGAAAAACAAAAGCACTTTTTCAGACTGTTTGCCACGGCGGTGCGATTGTTGAGCTGTCAGCTATCTTCTGTCAAGGCGGAAGCTGGTTCACGGACATCGAACTCACAGCTTCGTTCGACATGCAACCAAACGTGTGCACATGCCAGTGCGGACTCGAGGACGAAACCACTTCTACTTCGCTAGCTCCCACTACCAGCGAGGATGAACTTGAAGAGTGCACACCGCAAGATCCAGGTGTTTTAATGATTTCTCAAAACTCTCTGTATTTCTCGCTAACATCGAGTTCCAGAATGCTCTCAAAACTGTCTCTGGTGGGCTCTCCCTGGAAGCAAGCCGAGTGAATCCTGTGTGGATGGAGTTCTCACCCTCACTTTTGAAGCAGGAAAGGTCAGTCCTCTTGCTTCCAGCCGTACAGAGATTAAAGCATTTCTTCAGACTGTTTGCCACGGCGGCGCAATTGTTGAGCTGTCAGCTATCTTCTGTCAAGGCGGAAGCTGGTTCACGGACATCGAACTCACAGCTTCGTTCGACATGCAACCAAACGTGTGCACATGCCAGTGCGGACTCGAGGACGAAACCACTTCTACTTCGCTAGCTCCCACTACCAGCGAGGATGAACTTGAAGAGTGCACACCGCAAGATCCAGGTGTTTTAATGATTTCTCAAAACTCTCTGTATTTCTCGCTAACATCGAGTTCCAGAATGCTCTCAAAACTGTCTCTGGTGGGCTCTCCCTGGAAGCAAGCCGAGTGAATCCTGTGTGGATGGAGTTCTCACCCTCACTTTTGAAGCAGGAAAGGTCAGTCCTCTTGCTTCCAGCCGTACAGAGATTAAAGCATTTCTTCAGAGTGTTTGCCACGGCGGCGCAATTGTTGAGCTGTCAGCTATCTTCTGTCAAGGCGGAAGCTGGTTCACGGACATCGAACTCACAGCTTCGTTCGACATGCAACCAAACGTGTGCACATGCCAGTGCGGACTTGAGGATGAAACCACTTCTACTTCGCTAGCTCCCACTACCAGCGAGGTCGAACTCGAAGAGTGCAAGCCTGAAAATCCCGGTTCGTTGGTCATTTCGACCGTGTGAAAGTTGTTCTCCGAGAGGATAGAGAATCATAATTATCTGAAGAGTCATGGCATTGCAGAATGTGACGAAACATGCGTGTGGTGGGCTCTTCCTGGAAGCAAGCCGATCGAATCATGCTCTGCTGGACTATTGACTCTCACCTTCGAAGCTGGAAAGGTTAATTCATGTCCAATTAGTTATTTGTAGTATTGAAGCGTGTAGGTAAACATTCCACCCACATGCAATCTCTACTTAGAATATGAAAGTAAAAAAAGTAGAATATAAAAGAAAGTAGAATATAAAAGTAACAAATTGTCTAGCTGATTTGTTCCAGGATGTGTGCCACGGTGGCGTCGTCGTGAACGTTGGAGCTGTGTACTGCCAAGGAGGCAAATGGTACTCCGACGCTAGCCTCTCTCTCGAATTCACCATGGAGCCCAACGTTTGCACTTGTCAATGTGCTGCGGATGAGGAAACGACTGCCGCCTCCGATGTGACTGATGTCACGACCACGTCGTACGTGACCGATGACGGAAGCAGCACATGCACCTGCACGTGCCAGCCAACTACAACTATCGAGCCATAAAATCGGCCAACGTTCGTGTTCAGAATACTCGTTGTAACAACTTAAATTATAGTACTGAATTTTTTCGTATCATATTGGGATGTATGTGTTCTTTCTCTTCGATCGACGATTGAAAGAATGCTCCTCAATAAATGAATTTACATAATGCTCGATGATTTTGAAAACACAAACAAAAACTACATCGGTTTCGTTGAGATTCAGAGCTCTGTTGATGCTGTTTTTTCATTTCAATCAGGCTTTTAAATGTAAAATTTTTCATGGGTGTTGGTATTAGGCAACATATATGTAGTTGGCAAAATCATGCGATAATCACCAGTCCGTCTGCGTTTTGTCATTTGGAGTCTCGAATTGAAAGAGATAGTATTGCTACTTCGGGAGGTCATTGTGAACTGATGTGAACTTTTTTGGTGGTCGCTTGTTCAACAACGGTGTTTTTTTCATGAGAAAAGGTCGGCGGAGGGGGGAATGGCTTCTGTCTACTCAACGGGAGTAGTCGGCCGCTATGTTTCGCTTTGAATAATTAAGGCCCTGGATAGTAATCTTAAAGATTTTACCACCCGAGTCGTAGTAAATTCATGGTGCGCAACAACCATTGTTTTGCTAATTCACACAGAGCCATACACCACTCAATACACCATCTCGGGAAGAGAGTGAGAGAGCGAGGACCGAGAGAGGAGAGACCGTGCACACATCTTATAGTCTGCGTCTCTACTTGTTTCATTTGACCAAGTCTGGCACTCTAGCACCAAAAATCAGTGATCACCAACGGTTATAAAAATTCAATGAGAGATAGAGCTCCAGCTGGTTATTGTCATAGCCTGTGTGAAATTCCTTTCTTTTTCAAAAACGGTTCGGGTTGCACAATCTTTAACACCCCTCATCATCAGCTTACAAAATAAATTGAGCAACGCGAAATGTAAAACACTAGACCAATCTACGTTTCTGCAGTTGTTCTCTGTTATTTCCGTCCTCATCAAATGCGTCACATCAAGAGAAATGGTGCTGCAAAAACACAGCGTTCAGTTCACTTGATCTGTCGTTTTCACGAAAGAGATCAAGGTGTCATATTATTGAAGTCAAAATCATAGTTTCAGTCCAAACATAAGCAGCGTAACTTATAGGCTAGAGAAAACCAATTTTTCTCCAACCATTAGCAATGGCCTACTTCGAATTGCCACGAGGGATTCAATTAGATTGTAGAACTGAAACTCGGCCTCTGCTTCGGGGGAAAACATCAGTTTGCCACTTTTGAAGTTACGCTGTTTATATTATATTACTGTTTATATTATGTGTATGTTTATATTATGTGTATTATATTACTGTTTATATTATGTGTATGTTTATATTATGTGTATTATGTGTTACTGTTTATATTATATTACTGTTTATATTATTACTGTTTATATTATGTTTATATTATATTTGGACTGAAACTATGATTTTG
The DNA here is from genome assembly GCA_963695495.1 of Hololepta plana. Classification (NCBI taxonomy): domain Eukaryota; kingdom Metazoa; phylum Arthropoda; class Insecta; order Coleoptera; family Histeridae; genus Hololepta; species Hololepta plana. The sequence goes on from CAVOJK010000643.1 coordinate 14,758, forward strand.
ACTTCAGTAATACAACATGGACGCTGATCGTGAGATACATGGCATGTCAGTAGGATCCGCACAAAAAAGCCACAGGACTCAGATGATATGTAGCTGGAGAAAGAGTGTTCGAAACGCTGCATAGAGCATTCGAAATGAATGATAATTATTGCTAGATTTCAGAATGCTGTTTTTCAACTTTGGAGAGGTTATTTCCATTTATTGATTTACCGCTGCTCGTCGGAGCAGTTGAAATGTTTTCGTATCATCGTGGTGGTTTGTTTTAGCGTGGCGAGAACCGATAACCGAAAATTGGATATGTTACAACCATCTGGTAAAAAGTCCGACTAGAGACTGAAAAACAGTTTCCACTTTCTCCATTGCGACCAGCGCTGCTCTTGTTTGCATTAGTTTTTATTACTAACTCAGGTCAACTGATTTCCATGAACCGATATTAAGTTATCGGAATCAGTTCTGGCCACCCTAGTCTGTATTAGATGAGACAAATCATTGTCCTACAAGAGGACAATTATTAACGATTAGAACATCGTGTTTACTCAAAAAGTCATTACTTTGGGTAGAACGTTCACACCTCATTAGCAAAGAAAATTAGTTTTGACTTCCATGAATTATCCGCACTGAGCATATTTTTGACACTGACAGGAATGAAAAAACCAGCCACACATGAATCTCCCGATTCTGTTCTGTTGGAAAAGATATGAGCAGTTGGCAATGACTTATCCCATTCAGTTTGTGAAAAAATACGTGACCAGTGAGAAATGAAAGATTAGAGAAAAAGAGGGGAAATATAGGAAAATGAGAGAGAAAGAAAGAGAGACAGAGAGAGAGAGTTGCAGAGAGAGACTTAGAGAGAGGGAGACAGACAGACGAATCGTAAGAGTGTTTGGAAAGTTCGAACATCACAAACGCCGACATTCTGCATTTGAATAAACACGACCTTCTCGAAAATACAATCGAATCAGCAAAACTGTGAGTGAGGATTCCTCCTCATTGAAGAATCAAAAAGTGAGAAAAAAAAAGAAAAATGAAAAAGTAAATTAAAGGGAGATTTATTTCTACTATGTCTTTGCATTCAAAAGCGACGTATGCAAAATTCATTCCAGCGAACACCACAATGTTTTTCTCTCAATCTCTCCTAGTGACAGCCTCTTCCACTTTTTGTAGATGTTCCTTGTGTTGTCGGATAGAGCGCGTTCATAACAGCTGGTTCCTTCCACCTGTCATGAGTGAGGGGGTGCCCGATCCTTTAATGAGAACGTTTGAGATAAATCGACAATACATATCTCTGGAAAAAGAGAAAAAGTGAAAATGCTGTAAAGTGAAAAAAATTCAAAAGATCATATTTTTTGGCCATCGCGGCACTCACCGAGGTACCAAAACCACATTTCGATGGTTTTTGGGATTTTTCTATTTCAGAAAATGACAGAAAACTCCTAAAAACAACGACATATGGGTGAGTTCGCGTAAGAATTTAGCTTTTTTTGAGATATTTGGCCAAGTGAAAAAACTTTACCGTTTTTTCAAGTGAAAAAACTTTACCGATTTTCACCAAGAGCTGTAGATCAAGGTGATCTGAGCTTTCGGCAGATTTTTCCGGCAGATCGAGTTCAGATCGAGATGTTCATCGGAAATTTTTAAGTTTTTCTGCGACAGCGCCGGCGCTAAAAGCACATCCGTATAATCGGAAAGCTTAAAACCTAATCTACGGCTTCGAGAAAAATTTGAGTTTAGCTATGGGGAAACTCTCACATCGGGCCGTTTTGAACCTCACATACAGCTCGTTATCCAAAAATTTCAGCCCTAATTCAATTCATTCGCAAAATAGATGGATCCGTTGTTTGAAAAAAAAAAACGACCCCCCAGATTATACGGATTTGTCTTTTGTGCGGTTGGCGCTGAGCAAAAACGGGGCAAAAACAATCGAATGTCAAGCATTCGGTCTGGACAAGCTGGATATATCGAAGAGAGCTCCGAAAAAGACCAACTAATGGTCAAAAGAGGCTCGCAAATTTTACATGAAAGTTTTTTTCTCGACTTTTCTCCATGACAAGAGAAAACGATGATCTTCGCAGGAGTTTGACAGCACGTGTAACACAAAAAAAATCGGAGAGAGTTGGAAAATGCAAATTTGTGTCTGTCTCTCGCCCTCTCTCTCTGCCTTTGATAAACACTATTGCTGTAGCTGTTTGTGTCATGGAGGGATGATGATGATGTTACTGAACGACGTGTAAGAGGATAAACTGTCACAGACACCCCGTCTTCGAAATTCGAACGAGATAATTCAGAAAGGCAATGATCACTATAAAACAAACCCTCTGTTCAACGAGAGACAAGCACACCTTCTCCTGCATCCGAGTGTTCTTCTGGAACGAACTGATACCATAGCTTTGGAGAGCTTCTTTAGGTTTTGCTGTCCTAGTTGCTTTATTTTACTTTTCGACTTCGAGTGGCTTCCGGAACATTCCAATTCACTGCTCTGATCGTTGAGAATCATTTTTCACTTTTTCGATAGAGTGAACGAGAGCTCTCTCTTCAGTCGGACGCCGTCAGTTCCTCCGAGTTTCACTGGTTTCACAAACACTAGGTCAACATTCTGTCTCCCGAACTCTCTGCGGTTTCAGTGAATTGTTAAAACTAAACTCGAACTTTAAAAAACTATGCTCATCATATTGTTTCCAGCGAGAATGGGCACCAAAATGCTCCAAGTCGTTCTGCTTGCCACTTTCTGTGGATTTTCAAATGCAGCTATCTTCAGACGTTAGTTCAACTACTACCAATTGATTTTCTGAGAGAGCGATAATTAGATTATTCGATTAGCAAACCGGAAAACTGGTTCAGACTTCTCAAATAGAAATCAACAATCAAATTTACTCCGTTCCAAAAGCATCGATGATATTCTCGGAAAAAAATTGCAGAGTTCTGTGGCTGCAACTTCACCGAAGCAAACACAGCCTTCCCTTACGGCAATTCAAACTGCCCCAACAACCAGCCCCAGGGCACGTGCGAAAGAGACACTCTCATCTACGATGAAGAAACATGCGAAATTACGTGTGCGAACGATATGGGCGATGTCACACTCTTCGTGAGTTCTTCTTCCAGACTTTGATGTTTTGTCTCGCATGTGGGGTTATCGGATAGCTCTAGGTGAGAAATGAACGGGCCTATGGGTCTGAAAGTAAAGATAATCATCCCAGAGAAAAACTCACAAATCAGAAACTATCCTTGCTCTCACAGGCACGTTCCGGACCCGGTGGCTCCAACTTCAAGGCTTCCACGTTCTTCAAGTGCAACCAGAAGACTGGAACTGGAGGACTTCTGATCGATGACCAGGCACAGTCCGAGTACCTCGGCAAAGCTTATCACTATCCGATCTGCAAGAGAAGAACCCGTGAGTTGGATTGTTCATGAATGCCGTGAAAGTTCCTCGGACAGTCGCATTACGCAAGGAATATCTGATTTATTCGAACGAATGGAATCAAGATTCGATGGGTTTAATTTGCAGCCTGTGATCAATGTGAAGACTTCCCAATCGAGTCTACACTTTGTGATGACGCATACAACTGCGACTCCAGTCTCATCGACACTACTCAAAAGAAGGGCCTCAACTGCTCCTCGATCACCTGTACCAAGGGAGAAGTCCTGGTAAGTGGCACTCATTGCACTGGTTGACGAATCAATGAAAAATGGGGACAGCTTCTTTAAAAAAGTATAGAAAAATTCCCCGTTTAATCGAAATCCCAGCAAAGACAATGCAAAGCATAACAGGTCACCGACGGCACAATCTGGCGCAACAAACACGATCCCGTGTGCAACAGAATCAAGAAGTGGTCCAATACGACAGCCGACCCAGATGATATCGGAAGCCGTGGCAACTTCAGCTTCTCTTCTGCCTGGAAGGCGACGTGCGGCGCTCCCAAGAGTGAGTTTCCGAGAAATCAGCCAAAATCATCTTGAATCATCTCTGTCACGCTTAAATTTCAAAAGAGAACTACGTTCCAATGAAAAGTAGCGGAAAACGATAATGAATAACCCTGTTCCAGCTTGCCTCGAGTGCACTCCATTCAGCCACGCATCAGTTGAGCTCTGGGGCGGCAACTTCCACCTGAAGCACGAGTGAGTTGAAGACCGAAAGTAACAGGTTTTATCTTCCTTGGAGCTCATTCACAATCTACTGCGGTAAAATGATGTTTCAGAGAAAAATTAACATGAGTATTGCTTTGACAGTCTGGATTCTGACTGGCTCAACGTCACCAATGATCCTTTCGACTGCGCACGTGTCGCTTGCAAGCCCGGATACGTTCTGAGAGTAAGATGGATCAATTTTTAGCGTTTCTTTCCTCTCTTCTGAACACTCATCACACTGAAAAGTACCATCTCAAATACAATTTCTAAAGCTGGAGGACCACTAAAACCCGTTTAGCATACCATCACACCCCTATGTTCAGGCCTATTCCGCCAGCAACCCAACATCAACCGCTCTCACCTTCAACGAGGACCAATACGTGCAGTGCTCGAGAATAAAGACGTGGCGCAAGCAGGGATCGCAGGATCTGCCCACTGATGCAGTGATCAACTGTGCCAAGCTGAAGCCTGGTGAACCATTCATAGAAAATAGTCAACGTGTACTGTTCGATGAGAAAAAGTCAAATGCCATGGGGATATTCAAAATGACGCAGACTGACTAACATAAGAGGGGTGAGACTAGTGCTCTTTACTTTCTGCACGATAACCGACCAGTACGAGGCCACAGTACTTCAACACTACCTATGCTGCCTACTTTTCACAACAACGATCTACAGCTTGCCTGTGCGACCAGATGACAATTGGCGGACTTGGAGTTCCAACCATCGGCATCGTACCTCAGGACTGCGAGCTCACCTGTGAGCCTGGCTTCCGTCTTAGGGTTCGTTCGTGCAATGCTCCCCAGTGTTCATGTTGGTCTGAACGTTGGAGGTCAACGTTTCTCCTCTCACTTTTTCGATCCTGTCACAATCTGATGCTGAATTGAATGATCTCAATTCCAGACTTCTTTCAACCTCAACATTGGTGGTCTGAGCCTCTCGCTTACAACGCGCTCAAGCTTGCTGCAGTGCTTCGACCAATCCTGGAATGGTTTGTTCGACTATCGAATCCGGGATTTGTTCTGAAAATACTATCCCTACATTCCGATTCCCAGGACAGTTGAAAACCGTCCTGAAATGTTTAGAAACTGAATGTTACAGTTTCAACAATCTTCGGCATTGCAACATACAGCGGCTTCTCCAACGTTCAAGTTGGTTGCGAGCGTGACTTCCTCTATGGTAAGCAAGATGTTCCGGTCCCTCGAATGATCATCTCCATATCAAATCAAGTTGTCGACGATTTTCGAGCACTGAGACAGGATTCCTAACTCATACTCACTGATCATTCCATCGTCACACAATCTCAGGCTGCCCCGAGTTCCAGCCATGGATCGGCGGTGGAAGCGATTGCCACTACGAGACGCTCTTCTGGTCTGGCAAAGTTCTTACTTGCCCCATGGGACAGGTATTGAACAAAGCAAATCACGATTCTGCAAGCGTTTTTGAGAACCCTTGAAACAGCCCAAACTCAGATCCTCGCTGCTTCCCCCACCGGTGACGCTACCGAAGACATCAAATATCTCATCGCTGCTATCTATGATGAGGAAGAGAATGTGTGGTTGGGTGAGCAATTCTGATCCCTTTTTTTCAGTTCAAAGAAAAAAAGTTTTTTGCGACTACTATATTGTTTGCGTTTTTGTCCCTATTCGCTACGAATTCATGGTTTTCAGGCTACAACGCTTTCACATTCGCACTCGAGATTCACATGACTGTACCTTTCTTCTCTTGCTACAGTGGCATCCCAATCGGCTACGAAGAAGAGGAGCCACTGTGCACCAAGACGCCAGTTGGTCAGTCGGAGGAGTCTCGAACTCAAAAAATCTTGAAGAGCCAAGACTTGGATTTTCTCGACTGCCTGGATTCTCTCGACTGAGATTGCTCATAACGTGTAGATTACCGTACCAACCAGCTCAATTGTTTTTATAAATCAAAAAAAAATTTCTCACTACAGAGTCGGAGTGCGAGAGCTGCTCGTACTTCTTCCTCAAGGACCACGAGCCCAGAGCCACTTGTGATGCACTCACTGGAACGCTCACTATCGACTTCTCCGTTGGAGGCTCGGTTAGTTTATAGAGTTATCAGTAGTCTGAACAGTATCCACTATGATACCAAAAGTCAGTCAGACGCCGCCATAAAAACAGTTGATCCATGTGTGCTCTCAAACTTTCATGGTGAATCAATACAGATGTGCTCCGCTACACCAAACACCACCTTCTCTGCTGCGGCTGAAGTAAAATGCACCAACGGCATCTGGGAATACAAACTTGAAGCTGAGGCTACCTTCTCTCCCTGCGAAGCCCCACCTGTGAGTACATTCTCCTCGCTTCAGGAGCAAGAAAATCGAACGAACACTCATTTGGCCACGCAGAATAGCGCGGTTGACAAGAATCTCGAGATGGTTATGAGAGTTAACAATGTGGAACAGGCGAACATCAGGTGATTTCTCGATGCGAAGGACCACCTGGCGACGTTACGACAACCGAGCTGACCACTGAATCTTCTACCACCTCTGAGGATACGACCACCTCGGAAGCTCTCACCACTAGCGAAGGCGAACTTGAGGAATGCACACCACAAGACGAAGGTTTGCCGTTCTATTCGTTCGTTGATCCGCTCTCAATAAAAACCGTTCAGAATGCTCTCAAAGCTGCATCTGGTGGGCTCTTCCTGGCAACAAGCCAACTGAGTCCTGCGTGGATGGAGTCCTCACGCTCACTTTCGAAGCCGGAATGGTGAATCTATTCGATCATTGAAATCACGCAAATATCATGTCTGCAGAAGGTTTGCCACGGCACCGACGTAGTTCAGCTGTCTGCCATCTTCTGTCAAGGCGGTAGCTGGTTCATGGACGTCGAGCTTGAGACATCATTCGAGATGCTACCTGACGTTTGCACATGCCAATGCGGCTTTGAAGATGGAACCACATCCACTTCTGACGCACCGACTGATGCTTCTACTGTCTCTGAGGTACTCACCACCAGCGAAGGCGAACTCGAAGAGTGCACACCACAAGACGAAGGTAGTTGATCATTTTGGGAATTTCCAATGATGTGTTCTTCATTGAATACGTTCAGAATGCTCTCAAAGCTGCATCTGGTGGGCTCTTCCTGGCAGCAAGCCAACTGAGTCCTGCGTGGATGGAGTCCTCACGCTCACTTTCGAAGCCGGAATGGTGAACTTATTTAATCATGGAAATTACGCGAATATTCTTTCTACAGAAGGTTTGCCACGGCACCGACGTAGTTCAGCTGTCTGCCATCTTCTGTCAAGGCGGTAGCTGGTTCATGGACATCGAGCTTGAGACATCATTCGAGATGCTACCTCACGTTTGCACATGCCAATGCGGCCTTGAAGATGGAACCACATCCACTTCTGACGCACCGACTGATGCTTCTACTGTCTCTGAGGTACTCACCACCAGCGAAGGCGAACTCGAAGAGTGCACACCACAAGACGAAGGTAGTTGATCATTTTGGGAATTTCCAATGATGTGTTCTTCATTGAATACGTTCAGAATGCTCTCAAAGCTGCATCTGGTGGGCTCTTCCTGGCAGCAAGCCAACTGAGTCCTGCGTGGATGGAGTCCTCACGCTCACTTTCGAAGCCGGAATGGTGAACTTATTTAATCATGGAAATTACGCGAATATTCTTTCTACAGAAGGTTTTGCCACGGCACCGACGTAGTTCAGCTGTCTGCCATCTTCTGTCAAGGCGGTAGCTGGTTCATGGACATCGAGCTTGAGACATCATTCGTGATGCTACCTGATGTTTGCACATGCCAATGCGGTCTCGAAGATGAAACCACATCCACTTCTGACGCACCGACTGATGCTTCTACTGTCTCCGAAGCACTAACCACTAGCGAAGGCGGACTCGAAGAGTGCAGACCAATCAACCCAGGTGAGTATTTGAAGGAGCTACTTTGTACAAGTTTCATCAATTGTTTCAGAGTGCTCTCAAGAATGCGTGTGGTGGGCGGAGCCTGGCAACAAACCGGAAGAAGCTTGCGCTGGCGGTGATCTGACTCTCAAGTTCCCTAATTCGAAGGTAAGAACGGTTGATTGTGAGTCAAGGACGCACCTCCCATGGACAATGAAAACAACAATACAACTTGTGTGTTCTCGGAGATCTGACTCTGACTTTTTCCCAATCAGAAGGTGTGAAAGAAGATGTGAGAGTAACAGAAGACCCAGTGATTTTCAAACTAGACACAACAGGTGGAACATGAGAAGTAAGCTCCTTGTGTGGGTCAATACAACGAATCGTAATGATTTTTATTAATCAGTTTTTGACATAGAATCAGCTCTTCTTGTTGATCATTGGGAGCCAAGTTGTCAATTTCCAGAAGATCTGCATCGACGGTGAATTGATCGACTTGAACGGCGTCTATTGCGACTCACAAGGCATCTGGTACTCCAACGCCATGATGACCAACGTCTTCACCATGGAGCCAAACGTCTGCACGTGTGAATGCCAACCCGAAGATGAAACGACATCCACCTCCGACGGACTTACTGATGCTTCGACTGTATCGGAAGAACTCACCACCAGCGAAGGCGAACTCGAAGAGTGCAAACCTCAAGATGAAGGTACTTGAATGACATGTAGATAACCCGGATAGGTAGTTGATATCAAAAACATTTAGAATGCTCTCAAAGCTGCATCTGGTGGGCTCTGCCTGGCAGCAAACCAACTGAATCCTGCGTGGATGGAGTTCTCACCCTAACATTCGAAGCCGGAAAGGTAAACCCATTCGGTCCTAGCATTAACGTAGAGATCCAATCTACAGAAGGGTTTGCCACGGCGATGTTATCGTCGAGTTCGCTGCCGTCTTCTGTCAAGGCGGAACCTGGTTCTCCGACATCGAGCTTGAGACTTCGTTCGAGATGCAACCTGATGTTTGCACATGCCAATGTGGTCTTGAAGAAACGACATCCACCTCCAACGAACTGACCGATGCTTCAACGGTATCCGAGGAACTCACCACCAGCGAAGGCGAACTCGAAGAGTGCAAACCTCAAGATGAAGGTATTTCACTTGAATGATCATGACCCGGTTGGGTAGTTGTTATCAAAAAACATTCAGAATGTTCTCAAAGCTGCATCTGGTGGGCTCTGCCTGGCAGCAAACCAACTGAATCCTGCGTGGATGGAGTTCTCACCCTAACATTCGAAGCCGGAAAGGTAAACCCATTCGGTCCTAGCATTAACGTAGAGATCCAATCTACAGAAGGTTTGCCACGGCGACGCTGTCGTCGAGTTCTCTGCTGTCTTCTGCCAAGGCGGAACATGGTTCTCCGATATCGAGCTTGAGACTTCGTTCGAGATGCAACCTGATGTTTGCACATGCCAATGCGGCCTCGGAGATGAAACCACATCTACCTCCAATGGACTGACCGATGCTTCGACTGTATCCGAGGAACTCACCACCAGCGAAAGCGAACTTGAAGAATGCAAACCTCAAGATGAAGGTACTTGACTGACATGATGATAACCCGGTAGGGTAGTTGTTAACAAAGTTTTTCCAGAGTGTTCTCAAAGCTGCATCTGGTGGGCTCTGCCTGGCAGCAAACCAACTGAGTCCTGTGTGGATGGAGTTCTCACCCTAACATTCGAAGCCGGAAAGGTAAACCCATTCGGTCCTGGCAATCGCGTAGAGACCCAATCTACAGAAGGTTTGCCACGGCAACGCTGTCGTCGAGTTCTCTGCTGTCTTCTGCCAAGGCGGAACATGGTTCTCCGACATCGAGCTTGAGACTTCGTTCGAGATGCAACCAGACGTTTGTACATGCCAATGCGGCCTCGAAGATGAAACCACATCTACCTCCAATGGACTGACCGATGCTTCGACTGTATCCGAGGAACTCACCACCAGCGAAGTCGAACTCGAAGAGTGCAAACCCCAAGATGAAGGTACTTTACTTGAATGATCATGACCCGGTTAGGTAGTTCTTATCAAAAAAACATTCAGAATGCTCTCAAAGCTGCATCTGGTGGGCTCTGCCTGGCAGCAAACCAACTGAATCCTGCGTGGATGGAGTTCTCACTCTCACTTTCACCGCCGGAAAGGTAGACTTATACGGTCCTTGGAACTCGGGTGAAGAATCAATATACAGAAGGTATGCCACGGTGACGCTGTCGTCGAGTTTTCTGCTGTCTTCTGCCAAGGCGGAACATGGTTCTCCGACATCGAGCTTGAGACTTCGTTCGAGATGCAACCAGACGTTTGTACATGCCAATGCGGCCTCGAAGATGAAACCACATCTACCTCCAATGGACTGACCGATGCTTCGACTGTATCCAAGGAACTCACCACCAGCGAAGTCGAACTCGAAGAGTGCAAACCTCAAGATGAAGGTACTTGACTTGAATGATCATGACCCGGTTAGGTATTTGTTATCAAAAAACATTCAGAATGCTCTCAAAGCTGCATCTGGTGGGCTCTGCCTGGCAGCAAACCAACTGAATCCTGTGTGGATGGAGTTCTCACCCTAACATTCGAAGCCGGAAAGGTAAACCCATCCGGTCCTAGCATTCACGTAGAAGATTCAATCTACAGAAGGTTTGCCACGGTGACGCTGTCGTCGAGTTCTCTGCAGTCTTCTGCCAAGGCGGAACATGGTTCTCCGACATCGAGCTTGAGACTTCGTTCGAGATGCAACCCGACGTTTGTACATGCCAATGCGGCCTCGAAGATGAAACCACGTCTACCTTCAATGGATTGACCGACGCCTCCACCGTCTCTGATGGAGAAACTGATGCCTCCACAATTTCTGAGGCGCTCACCACCAGCGAAGTCGAACTCGAAGAGTGCAAACCCCAAGACGAAGGTTATTCATCTTGCAAATCTGATTCTTCTATTCAATTCGTTATAAAAAAAACCTTCAGAATGCTCTCAAAGCTGCATCTGGTGGGCTCTACTGGCACTAAGCCAACTGAGTCGTGCGCTGATGGAGTTCTCACACTCACTTTCGCAGCCGGAAAGGTGAATTAACTACATCAGAAATCTCCAATGGAACAACCTTCTCACAGACGGTTTGCCACGGCGCCGATGTAGTCGAAGTGTCCGCTGTTTTCTGTCAAGGAGGCAGCTGGTTCCTGGACATCGAACTTGAAAATCCCTTCGACATGGAACCAAACGTGTGCACATGCCAATGCGGCCTCGGAGATGAAACCACGTCTACATCTGACGGTCTCACAGATGGTTCTACGGCTTCAGATAGATCAACCGTTTCTGAGGCAGAGACGACAATTTCCACTGCAACTGATGGAGTGACCACTACCATTGAGCCATAATATTATCGACCTGTACAAACAATACTTGTTATCTCCTAATAATGTTGTCATACTGTTTTGTATTACATTGGGATGTATGTGTTCTCTCTCGTTGATCTACGATTGGGAATGCTCCTCAATAAATCATTCTTCCGATATTTTCCTGTACATGTTCGAGTCAGCCGCTTGGCTGTGACATAAGACGACGCAAGGTCTAATCTTGTTGGACCTTCTCTACTATCTGGGAAGACATCACTACGCATTCTTAACAGAGCGAAAGCGTGCTTCTCACAATGGTCGGATGAATTTATCATTGTGATCAGTGTTTATGTTCAATTCCAGCTGGTTATTTCCACTCTCCGCGCTAAGCAGTTCGCAATTCCAATAACGAGTTTCCCCAGCATCCTAGCACTTTTTTGTGTTGAATTCAGTGATTCTAAATTTGCGGTCTCCGTCCTATGCAAGAAGAGCACATACCTTCGTGTCTCTGAAATAGATAAATTGTGTTATCCTGAGTATGGATTGCAGCAGCCTTGAAATTTCAGTAGGCGGATACGAGATTCTTTCAAGTCATAACCACTTGACGAATTCGCTGTTAAAGATTTTCTGACCCGAGTCGTAGTGAATTCGTGGTGCGCAACAACCATTTGTTCGCTAATTCTCACATCGCGCACACAATCCACGCCACAAGTCCTCCACGTGGTCCTCTCCCTCCTATGTCTCTTTTCAGTTTTTGTGCAATATTATATAACCCCACCATAATTTTCTGCGATCATTATTTTCTCGCTTTCGATGTCATCAGCATTGAGCTGGCATTTACATGTCGTCTCAGTGTTTTCATAGAAAAAAAACTCACGAAAATGAAAAAAAACTTCATGCACACCACTGATTCACTAGACATTCATCGATGTCATTTATTTTTGGTGGCCTCTGGAGTGAATTTTTCCGAACTCTTGTTACGAGTTCCGTTGATTGAGATTCCATTCCATTTCATTTCATTCCATTTATTTACCATCTGTTCACAAGATTGATTCAAAATTTACGATTTGGAAGATTTACGAGACTGTTTACAAGATTTTTAGATTGAGATGCCGGTTCCGAGAGAAATAGAGCTTCATCAAGAAAGCGCCACATTTCCTGATACAACTTCCTGTGCGAAAAAACAAGAGTAATCTAGAGAACAAACGTGAACATGATGAAACGAGAAACATTTAGAATGGACGCTAGTGAGACTTTGTCTCTGCACAGCGCAACAGGCCTGGTGAGTCTTGCGATAATCGAATTGCATGTATGAAGATCGCGAAGACCAAGAGGAAGACCAAGCACAAAGCCTTTGGATTCTCAAACACTAATACAAGCTGTTTTCAACAGAAACATAGTTTACATGAGAAGAAGACAGATGTATCAACATCTAAGGTTTGCGCATCATAGGTTTGAGGCAAGAATTAGTAAAATATCTTGATGTTGAGTTGATTTTTCACAAGTGATACTTACTGTATGTTCCTTCTACGTTCTTTTTGGTAGAACGGGTTCCCATCTCTCTTTCTCTGACGTACCCTATTTCTCTAGCTGTTTGTGTCATGGAACGTTGTTGATGATGTTACTGAACAACGTGTAAGAGGATAAACTATCACAGACAGTCCGCCTTCGAAGTTTGAACGAGATAGTTCAGCAAGGCAATGATCACTATAAAACAAGCCCCCTGTTCCATTAGAGACAAGCACCTCCACTCTCCGGTCTCTCCTAGTCTACTCTCGGAATGAGTTATCATAGCCCTAGGGAGTTTTACTAGGTTTTGTTCACCTAGCTGATGGGTTCTTGGGTCTCCAGGCTGTGAGTGTGTACTGGAAAACCTCAATGCAGAGTGGTTCCTTCAGGAATGGTAGCTCACTGTTTTCCTACGGAATGAAGAATGGGTATTCAGTCGGATTTGTCAGTCGGAATTCGTGTCTACCAATGCTTCACTTATAACACGGGGCTAGGTCAAAATGCCCGCTCTCAATGGAAAATTCATTATCGTCAATTTTTTTTGTTCGCACAAACTCTAGAGTTTACGAATTTTCATCTTATTATTTCCAGCGAGAATGGGCATCAAAATGCTCAAAGTCGTTCTGCTTGCCACTTTCTGTGGATTTTCAAATGCAGCCATCTTCAGACGTTGGTTTATCTTCTACCTATCGGTTTCGGAGAAGAGCGCACTTGGTGTCTGTAAAAAAATAAACAAAAATTTTCATTGTTCATATGATGAGTTGCGCAGAGAAAAAAAAGGATGCCAGAGTCATGGCGCTCTCGTACACCTCCAAATTACTAGGCTACTGTTATTGCTGTGCAAGCTCAAAAATATTCATATCCAGTTTATTCAGTTACAGTGTTCGAAATTGTTCGCTTAGATGAAATACTTTTCGGAAGCTCGAGTCAGCGAATCGGAAAACTAGTTTTGAGATTCATAATTCGGAGAGACCAACCAAACTGATTTTTGTGGATTTCTAAACAATTTAACGCAGAGTTCTGTGGCTGCAACTTCACCGAAGCAAACACAGCCTTCCCTTACGGCAATTCAAACTGCCCCAACAACCAGCCCAGGGCACGTGCGAAAGAGACACTCTCATCTACGATGAAGAAACATGCGAAATTACGTGTGCGAACGATATGGGGCGATGTCACACTCTTCGTGAGTTCTTCTTCCAGACTTTGATGTTTTGTCTCGCATGTGGGGTTATCGGATAGCTCTAGGTGAGAAATGAACGGGCCTATGGGTCTGAAAGTAAAGATAATCATCCCAGAGAAAAACTCACAAATCAGAAACTATCCACTCTCAACTTGCTCTCACAGGCACGTTCCGGACCCGGTGGCTCCAACTTCAAGGCTTCCACGTTCTTCAAGTGCAACCAGAAGACTGGAACTGGAGGACTTCTGATCGATGACCAGGCACAGTCCGAGTACCTCGGCAAAGCTTATCACTATCCGATCTGCAAAGAGAAGAACCCGTGAGTTGGATTGTTCATGAATGCCGTGAAAGTTCCTCGGACAGTCGCATTACGCAAGGAATATCTGATTTATTCGAACGAATGGAATCAAGATTCGATGGGTTTAATTTGCAGCATGTGATCAATGTGAAGACTTCCCAATCGAGTCTACACTTTGTGATGACGCATACAACTGCGACTCCAGTCTCATCGACACTACTCAAAAGAAGGGCCTCAACTGCTCCTCGATCACCTGTACCAAGGGAGAAGTCCTGGTAAGTGGCACTCATTGCACTGGTTGACGAATCAATGAAAAATGGGGACAGCTTCTTTAAAAAAAGTATAGAAAAATTCCCCGTTTAATCGAAATCCCAGCAAAGACAATGCAAAGCATAACAGGTCACCCGACGGCACAATCTGGCGCAACAAACACGATCCCGTGTGCAACAGAATCAAGAAGTGGTCCAATACGACAGCCGACCCAGATGATATCGGAAGCCGTGGCAACTTCAGCTTCTCTTCTGCCTGGAAGGCGACGTGCGGCGCTCCCAAGAGTGAGTTTCCGAGAAATCAGCCAAAATCATCTTGAATCATCTCTGTCACGCTTAAATTTCAAAAGAGAACTACGTTCCAATGAAAAGTAGCGGAAAAACGATAATGAATAACCCTGTTCCAGCTTGCCTCGAGTGCACTCCA
>CAVOJK010000644.1:0-35008 GCA_963695495.1 Hololepta plana
AAACGACACTTTTTTTACAGTTTTGATTAGTTTCGATAGAGTATGGTTCATGTTTCATTATGATATTATTTCCCCGTGTAATTTGTCTCAACAGATCAATGTTCCATGTTGTGTTCACGCGATGAAGTATGCGGCGTAACAATCACCTTCACGTGTGAAAGAGTTTCCTGTCAAAAACCGCTAACGTAATTTCAGCTCACTTGTAAGTGACGTAGATTCAACGGCAGAATCTCTGGGTCAGAGTCAGCTTTGAGAACGACTCCTCCCTCATTATACTTCTTTCTAGCTCTCTTCTTTTTTCACCTCTTTTTCTCCCCCTCTTCTACGCCACTAATAAATATCCGAATCACCACCACATTACGCTCTCCCTCCCCCCAACCCGAGGTAAAAAAAAGCAGTACACTTCCTTCTGGGACTGTCAGGACTGAAGTACAACTGAATATTATCTAGACTACTCGCAGTTCCGTGCGGTCTCTCCTGCAATGCCGCTCTTCTCGACGTCTAAATGGGGCCTCGGCGGCCGCCGCGAGAGAGAAGCTACCGTATCCCACTCGGCGCCGAGCGACGAACGCGAGAAAGTTCTACAGCGCCTGAATGCTCTACTTGCCAAGAGCGAAAACAAGAAATGTGCAGACTGTAATGCTCACTGTCCAACGTTAGTTTCTTGCTCTTTTGGATAGGTTATCCGTAGCTACCATTAACGTATTTTACCCTCTACCGTATTCCAAGGCAAACATAATGTACAGATGAAAGTGGCCACGTAACCCTTCAAGTTTCTGTCAATTGTTCTAGAGGTCCATGAAGTCAGTATGTTAGTGTCCAGAGAGCGAAGGTTGTCATTATGTTCTAGAGATCCCCTTAAGGAGCCCTTCCAAACAGCTCGAAAATGGACTGAATTCAACTTTCCAGATGGGCATCGATCAATCTGGGCGTGTTCGTGTGTCTCCGCTGTGCCGGCGGCCATCGGGCGCTGGGCGTCCACGTCACGCGCGTCAAGTCTGCCAAGCTCGACACATGGGATGAAGACCAGGTTTTATCAATGTGTGACAATGACATTGAATCTTTAGTCGAAGACCATTAAATACAAAAGGGAAGGCTTTTGAACACTTTTTCCTTCCAGGTGACAATGATGGAGCTGAAAGGGAATGCATTCGGGCGCCGAGAATATGGCGCTAGATACGAAGAAGCTTTTGGCGCCGAGCCAGCGCCCAGCCAAACGGAAATCACGCGCTTCATCGAGTTAGTGCATTGATGAGTGAAACAATGAGCTGTGTAAATGCTCTGGGAAATCGCATGGCTTTTTTGCCACGACCCATAAATTTGCCTCTCTCTGTTCACACTTTTTAGGAGCATTACATTGTAAGTATCTGGAAAGAACATCATTACAGTCGAAAGTACATCGGGCGGATGTACAAGATGAGGCATCTAGATGATGACAATGTTTCGGATAATGTGCGTACTTTGCTCCCCATCTTCTTCGTGTATCAATAAGGTATACAAAACAATTTTCTGCAATACATGGTGTTAGTATCTCTTTCGTCATATCTGATTTCCATCTACAATATCCTAGAACGGTCACACGTCTGGTACTTGCAGTCGGATTCGCTGGCGTCGGCGGCGACGAGCGGATGCGCGACGCCCGCGAACGCGTCGCTGATCAACGTATTCGGTGCGCTCTCAATCACGAGGTTCTAGGTCTTTCAAATATTGAAGAAAGATTTTCAGAGGAATCTTCTTCGGAGGATTTCGGTGACTTTGTGGTTCTGCTCGCCGTCCCATGGAGAGAAGACAGAAGAGCAAATTTGTGTGGCAGAGACAGCGAAAGCGGAAACGGATCTGCTTGGATGTGAGTGATGGAGTGAGAGAGAGAAAGGAAGAGAGGGGAGAGTCAGAGAGAGGGAGAGTGAGAGACTGAAAGAGAGATCCCTTTCAGTGATGAGCTCCATCCCGAACGATCAAGCTCAGGTAATCAGTTCTCGATCGGCAACGAGAACCACAATCACCTCTCAGAAGCCGCCCGTTGCTCTCGGTGGATTGGATGGAATCGCAGCTGTGGTGGCAATGAATCGATCACCCAATGCCCTGATCTCGTTCAGCGATTCTCCAAGCTGTTTGAAGCCGCCTACTGTAGCAGCCAGTTCGGTGAGAATTCATTGAGAAACCTGCTGAAGTGCTGCACGAATGATCGAAACACGATGAGCGTCGACGAAGTAAATCACTAATACCGTATCGCTACAGGCGTGCTCTGGCAGTCTCTTCGAGAACACTTTCACTAGCGACTTCTCTTCTCTGCTGATCAGCGACAATGGCAAAGAAGACGAGAGGAAGAAGAAGTGTGATCTGTTCCAATTTGATGAACGATTGAGGTTAGAATACTTTTCAGTGAAATTAGAAAATTCCGGAAAAATCATGCTTGCTTTTTCGCGTAGCAGCCAGTTCACATATCCAGTATGTCAAGTTCCAATCGTTCCTACAGTACAGAAGGTACACGAGCTGTGTCAACTTCCAACGGCACGCATGACGTCACCTGGCCGCAGGTAAAAACAAGACCTCGTATTTGTCGTTTGAAATTCATTGGGAGAAATTGATCTGATACTTTGGTTTTTTTCATGACCGCTGAGAGTTTCTAACAATTGTGAGATTCACTATCGTCATCATAGAGAAGTAGGGGCTGATCTTCAAAAATGTTTCTTTTTTCAGTCGTTGATAATGTTTGTTATCTACAGCCGGCGCCCGTCGTCTCTCCTCCACAGCCGCCGACGCCTCCAGCGATTGCAAACACGGATATTCTAGCGTTGTACGGTAGCGCCACTACGGTGCATCCACCTGGACTCATCCGGCCATCCTCATCCACTTATGGTGAGCACTATTGTCTGATGAACTTGACCCACTCAATGATAATCAAGAGCCACGATACACAGGAAGCGGCATGAATTTCGCATCTGCTCAAGTCCCGCCCACCAAGAAAAGCACGCCCCCAAGCATTGAGAGGAAGAGCAAGGAAGATCTCTTGGGATTGTTTGGTTAGCTGATTGCTCACTTGGCTCATCAACACTTTATCAACTCCAACTTGGTTTCTTCAGCTACAGTAGGGTTTGAGGAAACGTGAAAGTTTTCTTATTATTTACAACTCGGATCGTGTTTGTTTAGCGTCTGTTTGGCTTTTCTGACGTGTTTTGCATTGCGGGTTTGCTATTTAAAACCCGGCTTCCAACGAATTGACATGGTTGATCGATAAAAACAAATTTGATAACAATCAACTATTAGTGGTGATTTTTCACCAGTGATGCCCGTGGTGGTGTCCGTGATGATGGTGATGATGGCCGAAGAGGCCGCCGTGGTGGTGGTGATGGCCGTGGTGTGTCAACTGCAACACAACTATTTCTGTCATTTCCCAAATGTCGACTTGTAGATGTGCACGCAGTGCAGGTATGAGACACACAATCTCCACTTACATCATGGATAATTTCGCCAGCTAGACTGTGATGATGATGTCCATGATGGTGGTGGTGTCCATCGACGACCACAACAGGGGGCGGGGCAGCGACGGGGACGACCATGGGCGCTGCGCCCATCCCGATGCCGCCCGTGTAGATGGGCGGAGTCATGTACGAAGCTCCGCCTCCAATCTGGATGCCGCCGCCGTTGTGATGAGCGAATCGTTCGAAGTGAATCTTGTTGAGGGAAACGTCGCCGCGTACGTGGAGAGCAGTGATGGCACATGGATCGACGCCGTGGCGATGGTGGAAGTGGCAGATGTGACGGCCGTTGACGTGGATCTGATGAGGGGACCGGTTACGGTGGATGGAGGAGTCCTTTAACAAGGTGAACAACATAGAAAGAGGAACTTTTGAGCGAAGAAGAGATGAGAGAGTCACGTGCATAGAAAATAGATAAGAATGACGAGAGGAGCTGGAGTGATCAGAGAACGAGGGGGGGGGTGTGAAGAGGTGAGAACTGACTGAAAAGTGTCCGATGTGATTCTTGATCTTGAGATGGAAGTGGTGGCCGGGCGTGAAGACGTTCGAGTGTCGATCTTCCTCGTGCCATCTGCATCAAGATCTTATCCAATGATCCATTGATCCAATCCGGACTAAAACACGACAATAGCTAAACTCGTGAAATTCAAATATCGTAATGTGATGAGCTGACCTGCCACAATCATAGTGATTGAATACGATGGCGCATTCGTTGAATCGCACGGACATATGGAGGGCGGAGCCTGCAGGCGTCAGCAGCTCCACCACGAAACCACTGGAAACCATTATTTGCCCTATAGCACATTCCAGAATGAGAAGCAATTACACCACATGATCTAGATTAGAATGACGAATGAGAAGTGAAGGAGCAGCGAAGAATGAAAGCGAGGAGACAGCGAAGTGGAAGAAATCCGGAAAACCAACCCATGAGGACCGGAGAATGGCGTTCCGTGAATTCCAATCTTCGCATCGTGGTTCATGCCGCACGTGATGGGCGTTGTGATGGGAACCATCTTCAGATGTTTTTTTCCGTTTTCGTTCCGTTGAGGTCAACCGATTGAACATGACTTGATAATTTATTGATCAAATAGTCTATAAAAAATCTCGAAAACCTGAACAAAAACGAAACGAGAAAAAACTAACAGGGTTCTCGATGAGATGCATGATTTATTGAATTTGCCTAGACTGTCGACTAGAAAATGGAAAAGTTGGAGCGATTGTTGGGTTGAAGGGGAGAAGTGGAAAAAGGCAGGGAGGGAGGTGATATGAGTGTCAAGCTGACTGTTAGGCTTTTAACCTCGTAGCAAACAGACGTAGAGACCCCTCACTTGATAAGGGGTTCTCTGCCGCTCTCTTCTTGTGCCGCTATCTCTCTTCCCCTCTTGATATCTGACATGATATCATATATATATCATATCTGATATCATATATCATGCAGATTGTGTAATAGATGAAGCGTTCTCTGACGAATTTCTGCATAGATCTAGACCATGACGAATGAGTCATGTAACGAGTCCTACAGATGAGTACAGTCTCAGTACTTTAAATACAATTCTGCTATGTTTATAACGAAAAGCTAGCACAAATGAATACCGTATCCTATACAATAGAATCTACAGTAATGATGACTCATTTGACGAGAGCGACGGCGGCCACAGCGAAGATGGACGAGATGAGGATGAATGAAAGCTCTCTGAAACATTTTTTTCCTCAACCATCTTTCTCTCTCTATCACTCGATCCCATTTTCCAGCTGTGTCATTTTTAAAAACCACTCAAAGCGCGAACATAAAGATTCTCGTTCGGACGGAACTGGGTGACGATTGGGCAGACTAGAGTGGAAATGGTAGGATGGTGACCTGTACGAGGGGAATTCGTCGACGGTGAACTCGACGCCGCCGTTCGCTGCTGCGTCAGGCGAGATCTTCCTGCAAGCATATCAATCATCATTACGAGCACGTATTCACAATAGAAGTATTTTCTGTACCATCGACAATTGATGATAAAATACCGGACAAAAGATAATAATAATGAAATACTGGACAAATGATAATAAAATACCGCTCTCGCATCTCTCCCACCTCACTTTTAGATTGTGAGTCACAATTTGTGACCCGAAATCACATTTGACATATTTGTGCTTTAAAACATTCTTTTCGATCTATCACCAAAAGGCGTTTCTATAGTTCATTCCAGCCCGTACACCAGCATATTTCTGCCCTGAAACCTCACGCGAATAAAGCTCATCAAAAACTACCCAATGTCGTGAGAAGTGTCAAAACGGTAGAATCGCAATCATGAGCCTCCAAAATTCAACAGTAGGCAAGGTATCAATACTCCGTAATCCTATTCCGATCGTTCCCCACTCCCTGCACTACCTGCAGACTCTCTCGACAGCTTCGCGCGCTTCTGCGGCGCTCGCCTCGAACACGTAGCGCACGTCGGGCGGACGCGTGAACTTGTCCGGCGTCGCGTGCAGCTGCGAGACATTCTTCATCCTCATGATTGAAAAACTGATCGATTGATCACATTACGCTTATCGATTGTTCAAACAACAACCACCTTGCGAGCACTTGTTCCAATCAAGACAGGCCCTCCATCGAGTCCGTGTTTTCATTTTCGGTTACTGTATTCTCGAGTGCACGCCTTCAAAAACTAACAAAATCAACGAGTTTCTTCTTGATGAGCTGCTCATGCGGAGAGTGGAGATAGACGTTGGCCACTTCGAAGTGAGGCTGGAAGACGATCGTCTTCACCTGAATTGATTGATTTCGGATTCTGCATCTTTTCTTCACCGCCTCTCTGACAGTCCTCTCATTTCAATTTTGCGACAAGACGATTTAAAAAAACAACAACTATAGAACAGACTTTCTGAGAAAGTTTGAGTGAGTATTCATACCTGCCCCTTCTCCAGGTAGTCTTGCTTGAACTGCTCCCACTCGATCGGCGGCAACTTCTCGTTGAGTAACCTGCACACATTTTCTCGGCCCTCAATGTTAGACCGCCGATGAAACTTCGGAAAAGAATGTTGGTGAGGTCTTTTTGAAAAGCAGGATGATAGAAATCGCATGGTCCTAGCATCAGTTTCTCACCTGAACTCGCTTCTTCTCTTGTATAGCAGAATGGCGTGAGTGGAGAGCCACATGGCCATCAAGCAGCCGCCGAGGGCATACGCACGACGCACTTTTCCTGCAATGCAATCACTTCTCAGCTCACTACTAACAATAAGATCACACGACTGTTGAAAAGCTTTGAAAAAGTAAATATCCAAGTAACAAAGCGTTAGAGTAGGAGCTTGAAAAGTTATGAAGACAATAAACATACGTTTATCCTGAGCCTTCTGGCGCTCTGCTTCGATGGCTGCAGCGACAGCTGAAGAATCGCCCGGAGAAGCTGCGGAGCTCTGCAGACGGACGCTGTCGTGGATGAAGACGACTTGATACGATGTGGACGGAGCTGCAGCCATTTTCACCATTTCATCAAGTTTCATGAACATCATAGATAACATTGTATAGCTTTCTTTGATTGCAATACAAAACAAAACGTTTCATTGGGCTGCGAACTGCTTAAAGTCTGCTATGAGTTCTCAAACTGTTTACCTAATTCTAAATAAAACAACGTTCAGGCGAACTAACCAAGCCTTTGCGCCACATTCGGACAGCGCGTCGCTAACCTCTGCAATTGCAGCAGTGGTCGCACTCGCATCCTGCAACCAAAAATAGTTACTATCAATAAAAACTAGTTTTGTTAAAATTTTATCAACTTTACAAAGTTGAAGACACACTCTTACAGTAGCCGTCTCTAGAAAATCGCAGACTGACTTGACTTTTCTGTTCCGGAAATTCACAAGATTACGCACCGCTCCTCCTCTCACGATCAGCTTCTGCCATGGTTTTTTCTCTTGTATACAATGGTAAGCGCGTATCGCTTCTCTGATCACTCTCAACTATAGTAGTTCACCTGTCCATCATAGCCCTCTCCGCTCCCCCCCTCTCCCCGATCTCCTCCCTTCTCGCTGCCGTCGTTCTTCTCCTATACTTCTGCTGCCACGACGTCGTCCCCCTCTCTCCATCTCTGTTTCTGTGTGAGTGTCGCAGTTTCAACGGCCTTGTGTTTGGAGGCAGAAGGAGATGAGCATGGAGACGTGAACAGTGGAGAAGTGAGAGAGGGGGGAAAGCTAGAGAGAGAGAGAGGGAGAGAGAGAGGAGAGAGAGGAGAGAGAGAGGGGGGGGGAGAATGAAAACTCTGTGGTGTTGCTGTGCTGCATCTGCCGTCGTTCCCGCCAAGTTTTCTTCTCTTCTCCATCTCTTGCTTCTCTCTCTCGTCGTCCACCACAATGTTTCCTGCTTCAAACTTCGGCATCTACCTTGCCTTTACTTTCATGCTCGTATGTCTTCCCTCGTGCTTCTCTCCCTCCTCCTCCCCTATTCATCTGCTTCTCTATCACTTCTCGATATTGTTGAATGCAACGTCGGCGTCGTCGTCCCGTTGTGCACTGCTTCTTTCTTCTCCTCCCTGCCCTTTGATTTGAGTTTCAATCAGCACAAAAAGATGAAGAAAGGGTGATAGGGATGAGCGAGGCGATGATTGGAATCAGATAGAGGAGAGAGAGAGAAATGAGCAGATACTTTGCATGTTGCTTGTCGCTCCTGGAATCGGAGAGAAGATGTCGAATGATTGTTTCCTCCTCCTGACTTCTCTCTCTCTCTCTCTCTCTCCCTCTCTCTCTCTCTCTCTCTCTCTCTCTCTCTCTCTCGCTCCCCCTCTCGCTCTCTTTCCTCCTCCGCTGCACAATTCGAACATCCACAGCGTCGTGACTGTATTTCGAGACGTCGGCCATGGGGGGAGGAGGAGGCAAGAGGGGGGTGATTCAACCACGTCCGAGAGGAGATGGAGGAGGATTGAAGAAACTATTCCAATCTTTTCTTCTTCTTCACTTCTTCTTCTTCTTTTTCCTTGCTCACATTTCAGACTCAGTTCTCCCACTCGTGATTAAAATATCTTTTGATCGTCTCCATCTCTTTACCGTAACCCAAGTCTGTACCCACCTACATTAGCACGGTTTCCCTCAGTCGTTTGGGCCTGTGCTACCGTAATCCGAACAAACAAGAGAGGGGGTATTTGAGTATTTCTTGTGTAATTGAAGGTGTCTTTCCCGGATACTCGCATTCGGATTTCTCCTATTTTCAGTTAGCCAATGTCTTCTCTTATTCCTGCTCGTCTAGCACCCCATTTTCCATATTGAACGCGTTGGCAAGGAGGAAATGCTGCAGCCACGTCTTCTTCGCCTTCTTATCACTAGCATGGAGATGCGAGACGAAGACGATTGAGGGAGAGAGAGATGGAGAGAGAGAAGAAGGGCATGAGAAGAGAAAAGAACTGGCACTCTCTTGCGTCAACTGTATCAGTATCAAGTGATGGTGAAGCCACCTATCCCCTCCACCACGACCACGTCTTCCGCTCGTCTTCTCCAGCCTTCGTCGAATTCACTAATGAGACATGGAGGGAGGAAGAGAGCGAGCAGTTCAGAGAGATATCTCTCCCCCCTCTCGAAGACTATCTCCTTCTCCTTGGTTGCCTCATCTCCAAGGCATGGGATGGTGCTGGCCTCCTTTTGCTTGGACCCCTCCTTCTTCGAGACTGACAGAGAGAGGGGGGGAGAGAGAGGGGGAGGAAGAGAGAGAGAGAGAGAGAGAGAGAGAAAGAGAGAGAGAGAGAGAGAGAGGAGAGGGATAGAGGAAGAAACCTGCCGCCAGGCGACGAACATGCATGGACACACTGAAGATGCTGTAGACTTTTCATCTTCTGTTCTTTCTTTATTCGTTCCTCCTTGGAATCCCTTCCCATCACTGCCAACAAGTACTCATCACTGTTATGGAGCAGCTCAAAACAGGACGGGTAGATGTACTCGTTGAGAAGATGAGAGGGAGTGCTAGAGGGATACGAAAGCATTTCTCTTCTGAACACCTTATTCGCCGTGTCGAACGTCGTTGGTTGTCTTGACGTCCTGAATTTCTCGCTGTCTTCCTCTTCAACTACAAATGTGATGGTGAGAAGTCGTGGTGGCGTTGAAGGTGACAATTGCAGGGACTCCGTGTGGCCTTGACTCTTTAGCGCATGTAGATGACTAGCCTCCATGATATGGTTAGTTCCATAGATGCAGCACGAGAAAAACCGAGCTGGTCGGAGAAAATTGATTACGGTGGGTTCTCGTCAAAGAAAGATTACGGTATGTATGATCTGTTGATGATTGTAAAGTTTGATGTGCCATACTTACCGTATCCTTCTGGAAGGTACAGTTTTTTGTCAGGTATATGATTGGTGAATGTGAATAATATATATTAATTGATTTTTCGGATTTTTTTTAATGGAAGTTTTATCATTGAACTAATATCAGCTGGTTTCTCTCTCGCGGGCGGGGGCCAAGAAGCCGAGCGTCATGGCCTCGCTCCTGGATACTTCCAGCAGTTCGGAGCAGTGGTCAGAGGTATATTTTCTCGGGATTTGGAAATCTTAGCGGAAAAACTTTCTCGAGAAAAAACAGTTTCACCCGACTGCATGAAAATTTTGAATATCTCAAAGGATCAAGCGAAAAACCAAACTTTCCAGTCCGATCTTATCGAAGACGCGGGCACAATCACAGTTTCTGAAAGAGTCGAAGCCCTGGGTGAGTTTGTTCATTTTCCATTATCAAGAATCGGTTCTTATCTGTCTAATTGTTTTATGTCATTTCATGTTTTTCAGAAATCGAACCGCTTCCTTGTTTGATCTGCGGCGAAGGTATGTTTTTCTCCTTTTGTCAAAAGATCAAACCTATTCGTTCCGATTGGCAAGCGGGATCTATACTATATATAAAGGAGTTGTGTGTGTGTAACGCCGAACCCACTATGAGTGGGGCTTCACCGAGGAATTCCACTGATCAATGATAAGCGCCAATTAGTACCCACGGGGTATGCGCATCCCTCTACGGTTTCCGTTTTGCGCTAGATCCTCCCGGCGCCAAGCGCCAGGCAGCGGAATAGTGACTGAAGTGGACTCGGAAATTGTGAAAGAGAAGGAAAGCCGGTATTTGTACCTAATTTCGATGCTCTAGAATGTTCCAACCTGTACTTTGCAAGTACGTGTTGTCTCGAGAATATTCCAGAAGTGTTAAAACTTTGTACGAACTGAAAACAGTCATGAACTTGCGACGCCTCGAGGCGGCGCAGCCTAACCTTGTAGAGAATAAATCCGTTGAGAAATGATCAGTATATCGATTGTTGTAGAGCCAGTGGAAGGTGGCGACGCGCCGCTCGCAGAAGCTCAGCACGCGCTGCGAGAACATCTACTAGAGGTGAACGAAATCAACATCCCTAAATTTTTTTCAAATTCATATCTCTTTTTCGGCTTCTGATTAGTTTTCGTTGCGTACGGACGCAACCCAATGAAAATCGGGAAAATATCATTCACCACCAAACAAGCAACAACGTTTGCGCTTGTGCAGTAGCGAGGAAGAGAGAGAGAGAGAGAGAGAGAGAGAGAGAGAGAGAGAGAGAGAGAGAGAGAGAGAGAGAGAAAGAGAGAGAGAGAGAGAGAGAGAGAGAGAGAGCGAGAGAGAGAGAGAGAGAGAAAGATATAGGGAGAACTGTAACACCCGCCAATGGCGGGCCGCCATCTACCGTACTCTTCAGATGCACGCTCCTTTTGTGGCTGGAGCTTTTCTGCGTCCGAATGTGCTCGATCGGACGCACACTTGGCTCATGAACTGCGCTGATTATTCGCTTGGGCATGTTGTTAGTTTTTCTCGTGCTTTGCTACACTTGATTCAGTGCATCTATCATCTAGTAGATTTCATGTAGCCAGTGTGTCAATTCGAAATTACTTTGGTCTCCACTCTCCACTGCTTTGACGAAGATGAAAGATATTTTCAGCGTTCAACGGACTTCTCTACGAATCTGACAGTGGATACAGTCAATCTTTTCTCCGCGCTGCTCGGGACGCCGCCAGATGATCAGGTTTTTATGATCTCTTCCATCGACCTTGTTCCCGTGGGATTCCCGCCCCCTCCAGAAGGGATCTTGAGTCAATATTCTTGACACACTCTCAAGGCTCTTCAATTGTACCACGATAAACTGTTCCGAAAGGGGTCCTGACAAACAAGTTCAGGTCGGTGACAAGGATCGTTGTCAACGACTTGTTGAGATGTTCTGGGAATCATATTGAGAGCTTTCGTGTGATTATACTCTTTGGGTTTCTCGATCTCGAAGTTTCCGCATTATGGTGATAGTATCCTCATTCAAGAGGGAGAGTGAAGATTAAACGCGTCAGACGCCAAAGCATGAATCGATCGGCGAAGTCGATGAGGCGGCGGATGAATCGATTGTCGTCCGACGTCGAGGGCCGAAGCGATCGATGCATGGAGAAGCGGAGGCGGGCAATCGCCTGTCGAAGAGAGCATCGCTGCTCATTGATAACAACGATGGTGGCGATGAGAGCAGCGAGAAGTTGACGGTTCGTTTTCTGCCATCGAGCAATTCGCTTTAACACTCGAGAAGTTTAGAAAAGAAAAACCTGAACGAGGTTGCTCGTTTCGAGCACCTTGTCTACTCGAATTTTGAGATTCTCGAAATATGACAGGCTGACAAGAGTTGTGAGTTGTGGCTCTAGTTGTTTTTACCATCAGATGACAAACTGGGCGGACAAACTCGGCCTCGATGCTGCCACGTTCAATCAACCGCAAGGATTGGTGCGCTGCTTTTTCCTCGCCATACACTTGCATTGGATAATTGACAGACTGCTTTCAGACTACTCGCCCCACTAGAGCATTTCTATTCAGTTGACTCTTCACCACCTGCTTCATCCTGACCGTGGAGCGGGCGCTGGCGCCACGGAGAAGCCGCCGACGGTGTCCACGTCGGGTTGCGCATCGTCTGGCGCCAGGGGATCTGGCAGAGCGTCAAGTGCCGGCGCCTCGAAGAAAGAAGGCGGATTGCGCAATGGATGATCGCACGTGTCACATGTGTGGAGAAGAGAGCAGGTCAGAAGCTGCGCCATCATTGTTCAGTTGTGTCTTCTTCTGACCCCTGTGTTGCATTTCTCAGTTTTTGAAGCGATCAAAATGAGGATATGGGTGATAAGTTGGTGTATGAGTAGCGTGCGCCCATCAGATATCCCGGCCGCACATCGCGCAGAAACATTTGAGCAAACCTCTCTACGAGTGCCCCATGTGCGAAGGCTTCGGCTCGTATGAGGGATGCACGGTGCAGAAGCACATACAGAAGGTACGGTAGAGAGAAGTGATGATGGATAGACGAGATATCTGAGCTGGCTAGCTGTAGAGTGAGGAAGTTGCAGGTTCATCCTGACTCGGATGCTTCGCCCGTATCGAATCTGGAACGCTATTCGGAAGAGATTCGCACGCTTCAGATGCAGTGCTTTCCAAATAGGTGAACGCTGTCTCTCTCTCTCTCTCTCTCTCTCTCTCTCTCTCTCTCTCCCTCGCTCTCTCTCTCCCTCTCTCTTTTTCTCCCTCTCTTATAAGTTTCTCTCACTCTCTCGCTCTACGATCAACTGCAGACCAATGAAGCTGGTACGTGCACAGAGTGGCAGTCGTCCACGTGAACGTCATCATTGTAAAGTGAGTCATTGTCAGTCTGCTAAAATAGCATCTCATCGTCAGTATTCTCGCTCTAGTGTCTTTCTCCAATATTTTCACAATTGACCCGAGTTGGAAGAATGAAGTTCGCATCTTGAAGTGTGAGAAAGCATAAGAAGTAAGGATGGAGTTGTCTATCAGAAATGTCAATATCACGTGGCTCAATCGGATCGCCAGCGTCACGTCTTTCACAGACATCTGCAGAAGGTTCCACTTTATCACTACCGTAATATCCTGCTCCAGAATTTGCCCATCCACCCGTGTGATTTCGTGTAGCGAGAGAGTTGAATTACAAGTGACTGAGATTCGGAAATATTGCGAGTGGAGTTTTCTCATAGTTTTGGTTATAATAAAAATTTGGGGATACATAATGATGATTGTTCCATAACAGGAGCGTCTGTTCGAGTGTCCACTGTGTCCCTTCAACTCGGACTACGATGTTCATCGCGTCAAGTGGCACATCAAGTGGATCCATAAGGTTTACCATTCACATTATCATTAATTTATTTCCATCACTCCAGAGGCTAGTTTGTTTTCTCACCTCTCAATTTCGAATTTATGCGATAAACCAGGGAGTAGGGTCCTGACACGATAACCCTGTATGAGGAATACAGGGTTACGGTAGGGACGAGAAGCGGAGAGCTTCTCGTTTTACCCCATTTCATCCAGGTTTTCGCTTTTCGTTTCGGACGTTTATTTGTTTCATATCGCTTGAAAATTTATATTTTTACACTCGATCGTCGCGCACGACACCCCCCGCGTAGCGAGCGGCAAGCAGCGACGATCCAGCGTCGCCGGAAGCAACAGCAACCCGGCAGCAATTTCGAAGAAGTTGGCGCGTGAGTTAAACAAGAAGTTCTCCTCAGATTCCGCGTGGTGGCGGACTCTAGCGCTCAGCGAGCGCCCGCTACGTCCCAGGGCGCATCGACAGGGCGCCGAGCGAAGTGCCGGCAAGGCAAGCAGTGTAGAACGCTCGTGCAGATATTGTAAAATTGATAGTTTCGTGATAGTTTCATTCACAAAAATTAGAAATCACACAAACCATTTCGGCTTAATTGTTTCCTGTTCCGATAAAAAGTCAGGGTGGACGCACCCAGTAGCTAAGCAAAGGCCCCGCCTAATTTAGTGGCGGCTGTCGAATATAAGCAGGCTGGCGACGGAGGTTGAAAATACGGCGTTGCGGCCACGGTTGTGTTTAGTGGCGAGTATTGCCAAAACTTCGATCAATGGTGAGTTGGCCCAAATTTCGAACAATGGCGAGTTGGCCAAAATTTCGAATAATGGCGAGTTGGCCAAAATTTCGGACAATGGCGAGTTGGCCAAGATTTCGAATAATGGCGAGTTGGCCAAAATTTCGAGCAATGGCGAGTTGGCCAAAATTTCGAATAATGGCGAGTTGGCCAAAAGTTGGAATTATGGTGAGTTATCCCAAATTTCGAACAATGGCGAGTTGGCCAAAATTTCGAATAATGGCGAGTTGGCCAAAATTTCGGACAATGGCGAGTTGGCCAAGATTTCGAATAATGGTAATGGCGAGTTGGCCAAAATTTCGAGCAATGGCGAGTTGGCCAAAATTTCGAATAATGGCGAGTTGGCCAAAACTTCGAACAATGGCGAGTTGGCCAGAATTTCGAACAATGGCGAGTTGGCCAGAATTTCGAACAATGGCGAATTGACCAAAATATCGAACAATGGCGAGTTGGCCAAAAGTTTCGAACAACGATGAATAGGCTTCACAAAAATCATATCACGTGTAGAAATACGGACGTGGTAGCCAAGTGCGGGACTTTGGCGAGTTGGCCAAGAGCAAGGCAAGTGGGCCAAGTACAGAACGGCCGAGTTGGCCAGAAAAATATAGGCGGGGTCGCCGAGTTCCGAAAATCGGCGGGGTGACCAAGTTAGGAGGCATTAGCGGCTCATTGTAAGAGTAGGATAGGGGCAGGGAGGCCAAGTCTAGAGTAATGGCGTCCTGGCCAATTTTATAATATCAGCGTGGTGATCAAGCTTGTTAAGTTTGGAACCGTAGCGCCTGGACGGTGGTCGAGTTGGGAGCAGTGACGCCAAGCTCAGCAGAGGCGTCGTAGTGGCCAGGTGCAACAGGAGAGAGGCGGCCAAGTTCGAGAAAGGGATGGAGCGGCAAAGTCATGGCGCTAGCGGTGGAATACAGGGTAACCGATTGAGACATATGGTCAGATCAAGGCATAACAGTGCTATCCTCGTTAGGTTACTCAGGGTATTGGCGATGGGGATCCGCACAATAGCCCTGGCTATTGTCCGCTTACAGCCACAGCAAACCTTCCCTCAGGGCAAGGACAGAGGAGCGCACAGATCAGCGGCGGGATAAAGTAATTTTGGTAAGCCAGCCACGCAGGATTCGTAGTCCGCGTAATCCTTGGGGAAAGAGCACATCGCAGATTCGGAGTTGCCACGCGCAATTCGAGAGACCGAGAAGACGGGTAGAGCACAGAGAACCGCTCTCGATACAGTAGCAAGAGCATTGAAGAGGCGCAATAGACACGCGCAGTCGTAGGTGCACGCAATAGGTTGAAGGCAGCTCTGGTCCTGAAAGTCCGCTAGAATCGAGCAATTTCACCCATTTTCCCCAAAATCCGTTAGAATCTGCTCAAAATCCGTTAGTTTTCCAATTCCGCAGAATCCGCTAGAATCGAGCAGATTTCTGATCGGACGAACTACAGTGCACTGCACAAAATCCGCTAGAATCGAGCATCAAAGTTTTGACACGACAGAATAGAGAGTCGCGAGACGTCGCGGTTGATCGCGTTGCGGTTTTTCGAATAATTTTCGAAATGGTTTCTCGTGATTTCATAAATCGTATTAAGTTCTCCATGCTTGTATTTTGATGCTAACGGGTTCGTAATTTTTTTCACCACCTTTCCACGTACCCTCTGTAGCCAGAAGTATCTTCCGGAACATTTTATGAGCAGAATAAAATTGATTCTTCAAATTCAGCTATTTCATTTGGAAATTATGCAAACTGCACAGAGTTTGAGGCAGGTGTTGAACCTTTTGTCCTGGTCAGAGATTACTTTTTACAGGTTTCTGGGTGGAGAATCCGTAGATACGAGCTGCAATGTTCTGATGATGTTTGTTCGAAGTTTGAACTTCACGCAGACACTGGAGGAAGCGGGCAAAAGCAGCACCGGGATGAGGTGAATGTTTGAAGACATCGGGGCTTTTTCATTAAAAATGTGTTCCTGTCACTTTTTTCACTATTTTCGGGGTAACACGACAAATTGGGTAGATACAGTGCATTGATCAGGGTGTTGTATTTTACGGTCAGGTAAAAAATCACTCTGAAAGCCCCACTTTCCGCTCTCACAGTATTCAACGTAGTTTTCAGCACAGTAAATTTGAGAAATGGGCTAAGAGAGATGAATCGTGTCAGCTATCTCGTTTACCTCTCATCGCTTGGGTTTTTTACCTACAACGTAAATTACGGATTTGCGCATTTTCTCAGCTTGGGTATACTCCCAGAATATTCTTCCTAGCAGAGATTGTGGAAATATTCTAGACGATATTAACCATTTGTTGATTATCCGGACCGCTCGCTAAAAGAGACTTATCGTCTCAGCTGTTTAAACGATCCAGCGTGAAGAAAATCAAGTATGGTTCGAACTCTCTAGAATCACACTCTGAACAAGTTCAGCTTACCAAAAATATCTGACAAGTGAGACTGCCGTATACCCAAACTGGGGTGGGGCATAAAAGCAGGTTTTCTGTTGTATAGAGTCTGAGGAAAAAACGTGGTAGTTCAGGCAATGGAGCTCTCTTGATCAGGATTATGCTTGACAGATTTCCTTATTGATGTATGTTTATACGCTTTTATTTTTCAGGTCAACACCAGAAGGGTGCCAGACTGGCGCGCTGGGCGCATTTGAAGCGAGCAGCGAGTTCAAGAAGAAGAACTCACATGGTGATGATAATTTGAATTTTTCTGACAATATGTTCATTCCTGTATCCATGTTCATTGTTGTTTTCGCTTCATATAAGTTTGTTCCAGAATTCACTTTTCTAGATATTTGTAGTGAAGGTGCTGATCGTGAAATTGAAATGAGTCGCTGTGTAAATTTTCAAGGTTACTGTAGTCTAGTAACTGGTTTTTATGTTAGTATATTTCCCCACTCAATATTTTTTTCATGCTATTTGTCAGTCTGAATAGATAAGGATAACCGTAAAACATTGTATTTTTATTATTCCGTTCCCATTTTGTCCACCATCTGCTGATAAAATCATTATCCTTGACTTCTACAGCAATCCAGAGCAAAAATTACAAAGCGCAAAGAAAAAATTCGAACACAAATTCTGCTAGATTTCCAACCCAAATTCCGCTCGATTCCAGCGCAAAATCCGCTCGATTCTAGCCCAAATTCCGCTCGATTCCAGCCCAACTTGAGCGGAAATTCCGTTGGAAATTCCGCTGCATTCTGTTGGAAAACTAACGGACTTTCAGGACCAGAGAGGGATCAGAAAGTAAAGCGGACTTAAATCTGCGACACAGGGGGTACAGAGAACATCTAGATTGGAATGAGCCGAAGTCTTCGGAAAGCGAGCTAGATGAAATAATGTTGGGACCAGCGGGTTCATCGGTAGACAAGCACACTGTTCTGTGAAGTCTAGTGAACCAGAGGTCAGTTTTTAATTAGTTACGGGTAACTTCCGAATCGGCAGGACTCACGGACTAACATGGTACCTTGATGGACGCTGCATTGAGCGCGAAAAGACAGGTGAGTAATGGAGCCAGCGCATGTCGAAGTAATGACGTCCAAGTTGTAGCGAAAGCGCAAGGGACAATATTTCTCCAAAATGACGCCGCGAGAGCAAAAAAAAAAAAAAAAAAAAAATAGCTCATACGGTAGGACACTCAGGTGAAGAACAGAGACGATGATTATCTGGTGATGCCTCAGTGTATGCGACACGCGATTCGTCTAGTTCAGGACGTCAACCAGCCTGTCTGTTCTTGTTTCTTCTTTACCATCTTTCAGTCAACGAATTACGAAGTGGTCACAGACAATGAAATGTGTAGAAAGCTGTGCCGAGAAGGGGCCGTTACATATTAAATTAGGACTCCGCAGTGCGCGGTGCCAGCCACGCCAATGAACCGTTTCCTCATGGATCTACGCAGAGCGGATAAGGCACGTGGAACGGCAGAACCGCACAATGATATCGATATCTATATCGACCTAAAGCATGATAGCGGCCCCGGGTCAGACCCAGACCGTCACCTAACAGCTGGCATCCGATGAAGGCTCTCACAACCACATCGACAGAGAGTAGATATGCAGATGCAGCAGACGCTCGGTAGACGCGATCGGAAGAAGTACTGCAGGCTCGGTAGGCAGCACTCCCCCATCCGTGAGCCTACTCTCTAGCTATACCGGAGGTCTCAGTGGAATCGTTCGTTGCGACGTGGTGGTCGCGCAAGTCGAAGCCAAGTATAACTAGTCTTATAAGCGGGTGAATGCCGAAGATAGTTGCCTAGTCTTTCACAGTAGCCGCGTTCTCAAGCTTCCCCAACAAGTTCTGAGGCTAGCGTACCGAGAGGACCATAGTGGGAGCAGAAATGGAACAGCCTCGTAAACCAGACTGTACCCCTGATGGGAACACGCTTCGACAAACCGGGCTAATCGAGAGCAGTGTGGCTTTCCCTCTTTTTGGAGTCCAGGTCAGCGATAAAACCCTACTACTCCCAAGGTTTATCGCTGTTTTCGAAATTAAAGTTATGCCGTACTGAAAGGGAGACATAACTCTCAATTTCGAATTTATGCGATAAACCAGGGAGTAGGGTCCTGACACGATAACCCTGTATGAGGAATACAGGGTTACGGTAGGACGAGAAGCGGAGAGCTTCTCGTTTTACCCCATTTCATCCAGGTTTTCGCTTTCGTTTCGCACCCGCCCTCCCACCCCACGAAAAGCTACAAAGCCCCACTCGCTCTCGAGGCTGACAATGAGTGGAGAAGGAGTTGCGAATTCGTCCTTGCGCGGTCGAGTTGCGCACACACAAAAAATACAGAGTAGCGATACAGTCTTGAAGCCAACAGTAAGGTAATCAGGGAAAACAGCAGCAGGCAGACAGGAACACACGGTAAGCGACTTCAGGTCAACGACTCGGCTCCTTTTCTCCTCTTCATGGCGCGTTGCTTCGAGGAAGAGCGATGTCTCGAGCTGTTCCAAGTCTTCCTGTCCCCCGTCAACACCCACCCTAGTATGAACAATGTCCCGTGATTGTAATGTAGGTACACACAACACCCTGTCCCCAGTATCTGATGTGGACACAGTTACAAATATATTGAATTCGTGTGTTGTACCAGTTACGTGTAACGTCCATGGTCAGCGATAAAACCCTACTACTCCCAAGGTTTATCGCTGTTCTCGAAATTAAAGTTATGCCGTACTGAAAGGGAGACATAACATACCAATTATCATGTACCCATTCACGACAGTTTTTGGACTCTTGAATCTCATGTGAATAGGGGGATTATGTGAGGGTGAGATTGACAATGACAATCAGGGCGTGGAGCCGCCGCCGGCGCCCATCTCGCACGAATCGCAATTCAGAAGCGAGATCGATGCACTCAATGAGGAGGTACGAACTATAATGCTATCATTGAATATCAACACTTTGCTGCGTGAAAGCGAGAATTCATTCTGTAGTGAGGAAAAGTCTTGCCAGTTCGCATCGAAAGAACGCATTTCTCTGCAGTGTTTCCCTGGCTGGCAGCATCGTCGAAAGCCGCAATGGCGCGAAGGATCGACGACGGCGACGCTGCCGGCACTGATGGATACGGTAATGGGCGGAGCCAGAGAAGAAGGAGGAGCGATTGCTGAGATCGATGAGGAAGAAGATGGAGAGGATGAAGAGTCTGGAGATGAGGACAATCTGGATGATAGCATTGATGATGATGTCTTCGAGACGCCGTCGATGGGGTGAGTGGAGGAGAGAGAGAGAGAGAGAGAGAGAGAGAGAGAGAGAGAGAGAGAGAGAGAGAGAGAGAGAGAAAGAGAGGGAGAGAGAGAGAGAGATCAGTCACAGATCGATAATGGAGCCGCCAGCGCCTCTCTCTCCAAGCACGCCTATCGATCTCACCTGCCATCTATGCTCTGCACAATTGAAGTTTGCAGTCACTTTTGGATTATCTTTCTTCCACCAGCGAGATCATAACTCAAGTGTTTGACGCAGAGAGAATCGGATGAATTCACAGGCCAACATCGAATCATCTGCTGCACGTCGTCAAGGAGCACACATCCATTCTCCTCTACCAGGTGTGCTCTTGAGAACCTCATACTTCACCTCATACATCAACAATAGGCAGATACTGAACATGCGTTTCACTGTCACTGAGTCATATGTATCAATTTATCAATCAAAACTGTTTTGC
Source organism: Hololepta plana (assembly GCA_963695495.1). Taxonomy (NCBI): domain Eukaryota; kingdom Metazoa; phylum Arthropoda; class Insecta; order Coleoptera; family Histeridae; genus Hololepta; species Hololepta plana. The sequence continues at coordinate 20,513 of CAVOJK010000644.1, forward strand.
TGCTAATTGTGCTGGCGGAAACAGTAGCCGTATTCACCATCGAAATTGTGGAAGCACAATATCAGATGACGCTCTTACTGCAGTGTCCTCTGTGCCCGTTCGGCGCCAACGATTCAAGTGCTCTGCGGGCTCATCAGGCGTCCGCCCACGCTGGCGCCGAGACGCTGACGCCTGCATCTGGCGCCCACGAAGCTGCTGTGCTGGCCGCATTCCAGAAATGCTTCCCTGGCAGAGAACGATATGTGAGTCAGGCGGGTTACTGTATTGTGCATCATATTCATGCCATAAAGTAAAAAATCGACATTTACGGAGCTTACATTATGAATGCTCTGTTTCACAGTGCATGCAGCAGTTGCACGCAACGCTCGAGATGGGGCAGCCGCGACGCACGCCCACGCCTACGCCTCCCACCGCGGTACGGCAACGGGTTTGTATACGCGGAGCGTAAACTACTAGAAAATTCTGATTTTTCATATGAAAAAATTTGAGCTAACTAGACAGATAGGTTTCAATGATCGTAATGTCACGAAATATAGCTTGTATTCAATTTTCTATGAAGCCTCGATTGCATTACAGAGTCTCTCACGCAAATCATCACTCTCTCTTCCACTCCGCCCAATCTCTACGCCTTCTTCATCGCGACGCGCTCACTCCGTCACTCTAGATGATCATCACCTGCTGAACACGTCCACCTCGACGTCGTCCACTTCCTCATCGCCTTCCTCCAACTCGTTGATCATGACGATGACGTCATCTACTGCAGCAGCGATAGAGGACAAGGTGGTGTGTCATGAGTGCAGGCAGGAGATGAAGCAGGAAGATCGCCAGGTTAGTCCCGCCTTTCCATACTGCAAGCAGTGCTTGTGAACTTGAGCGAGTGGTGCGTGATTCGTGTTTCACGTTTAGATAAGAATGAACAGACATTTGCTATGACAATACTTTGAAAAGTTTGATCGCCTTTCTATAAACCGCTGGACGATGGATATCAATCAATGTGCTCAGATTCACGTGTATCGCCACCACCTCAAGGAGCCGCGGCTGTACGAGTGTCCACTATGCGACTTTGCCCATCATGCATGCAGCTCCGATGTCAGGGCCCATATCAGATTTGTCCATCGGTTAGCATTTTATTCGGCCTTGGATCAATCGAAGATCATCGATCATTTTGATCGATCAACATGACCGATCACATTCAGCGATCAACCGAGCGTGAGTCCTCGTGCGAATCTGCTGCAGCACTCAGCCAAGATCGCACAGCTCAATTTCAAGTGAGGAGAGAGAGGGGAGGGAGAGGGGAGAAGAGGGAGAGGAGAGAGAGAAGAGAGAGGGAGGGATGGAGGGAGGCGGAGCGAGAGGGGGAAGGAGATAAACAGAGACAGTCAATATCAACTGATCAGATGCTTCCCTGGCTGGATCAATCGTCGTCTGCCGTCAGCATCGAGCGAAGATTTCTCGCGTTGTCGCGTCTGCAACGAAGACGTGCGCCAGACGTCGAAGCACATCGCGGAGGTTTGCGACTTTTCGAATCACACGCATCACGATGCACTTTGTACAGCTACAACTTGATTAGATGAAAAAGAAAAGTACAGGAAAGATGTAAAATGTAATCATGCCGTTGCGTTGACGGTCGTTATCTGATTGTCAACGAATAAGTTGCCATGGACACAATGTGAGTGTGCAGGCTCACCTGCTCATCTCTCTGCACGAATGTCCACTCTGCGATTACGGCGCTGCAGAGAGCCGACTCGTCAAGCGACATATGAAGAATAATCACAAGGAGCAGATGGAGAATGACGCTGTACGTTGATTCTCGCTCTCTCTTTTCGGAGCAGAAGCAGAGAAATTATAGAGCCTGGCTATGTAGTTTCGAGTAGCAGCATAAAGTCATAAGAGTGGGATCGCGTAAGAATTTAGTTTCGCGTGGCAGACCAAAAATTTTTATGCCGTTTTTTGTGTTCCACCTTGTAGAACTGGCTCTGCTGAGCGAAAAATGAATGGACAGTATATGGCTCAGACCTCTCCGTCTTGAGATAATCCGGTTATAAAAACAGGTGTTTTTCGCACTCATAGCGACATATCTCAACAACCGTTCAACTTTGTAAGAATTGTAGCATACCAAAATGATTGCACGGATGTGCTGCATTTCGTGACGTATCACTCAAAAAAGTCGCTGTGAAAATGGTCGCACGGCAGTCGATCGAATTTTTCAGCACCTCTTAGAAATGGATGACGAATATATGATATTTTGATATGTTGTGCAGCTTTTTCTCCTGATTCGAATGACTATCATTTGAAGTGGGGTTCCTATGCCAAATATTCGAGTTTTTTGGCTTCAAAGGAGAAAAAATAAGACATTCTGAGTTTGAACCAGAATAGAAAAAGAGGAAAACTGCTTCCGGGTCGAGTTTTTTCGAACCCTTTCTGTACTACTCAAGAGAGAGTACATAAAACAGCCTCAGTGGCGATTTTCGCTTGGTCTGAAAAGTTTGAATCGATTCTGGGTACGAGTTTTTCTGAGCAGTGTTTGTACTAATCGCTGGAGAGTACGTCTAACTTACCCACAAACAGTTACGGATGGAGAGTTTCAGCTCCATCTCATTTCAAAGTTGAAAAAGTCGAATATTTGGAATGGTAACCCCACTTGAAATGATAGTCATTCGAATCAGGAGAAAAAGCTGCACAACATATCAAAATATCATATATTCGTCATCCACTTCTAAGGGGTGCTGAAAAATTCAATCGACTGCCGTGCGACCATTTTTACAGCCAGCCTTTTCCGTGCCACTGCAAAATCTGCAGCACATCTGTACGATCATTTTGACATGCTAGATTTCGAATAGGGTTGAGAACATGCAGAGATATGTCTCATTGAGTGCCAAAGTCAACTGTTTTTGTGACCTGAATATCTCACGACCGAGAGATCGGAGGCACATACCGCCCATTCATTTTTTGTTCAGCCCACCCAGCTCTACCAGGTAGAATGCAAAAAACAGCGAAAAAAATTTTGGTCTGCCACTTTTTTCGAAAAAAGCTAAATTCTTACGCGATCCCACTCATAAGAAATTGAAACACATGTTATGACGTTTTTGCCTGTATTTCAATTTGGTATCAAAAATGATAGGCGTGAGTGTTCCGGTACGCAGAGCCTCGAGCCGATCGCGAACGTCGTCGCTCGCCGCGCCGACTTCTCTGCCATCCATGATCAGTGCTTCCCTGGCAGACCCAAGCGCCTATCCAACATTACCATCTCCGATGAGGGCAGGTATGTACACTTTCCCATTCGTTACTGTAGCGCTTCACGATTAATATGAGTATCTTTTGTTCTCCAAAGGTCTACGAATAAGTAGTTACAGACGCGCGAAATGTCGCTTGTGTGGAGGCACGTTCTCGCGGAAGAAGCGCCTCGGGCACATCTTCGAATGCCACATCCAACAGCCTCTCTTTGTGTCAGATTTCTTTTTATGAGAGAGTTTAGAAAACGACTTTTCAGTTCAAGAGTGTTTGGCAAAAATACAGAAATGAGGAGGGTCATTCAGGTGCTCGATTTGCCCGTTCAACACGACGCACCGCGATGCGGAGGCGGAGCAGCACGCGGCCAACGCGAGCGGCGACGGACCTCCGCATACTCTCATTGACAGATTACCAGAACTCAAGGTATGGTCAAGATGGAAAAATCATCCCGTGCTCATTGTTTCTGAAAACGTTCCGCTTCTCAGGACAAGATCCTGAAAGTGGCTTCATCGTCATTCCCTGACTGGCATCCAACCGTTGCAGACATGATGGAGTACACCACTCTATGACAATATTCCATGAAACCCCGCTTTCCGCCCATTCAGAGTGAAGTTATACAGTATTCCTTATATTCAAAAGATCTCGAGTACCTTATGCTAGTAATAGAGACATGAAAATAGTTCCTATACCCCTAGAGAAGTAAATAGATCATAGTAGTATCTTGTTTTTGTTTCATCAGAAAACCCGATGTAATCATCCCCGCCCCTTCCGGTTCATACATTTTTATCAGCCAACATACATCATTTATTTCTAACGTCTTTTCGTAACTTTCTTGTTTTCTAATAATGTTTTACCTGATTTCGTTACTTTCGCCTAGCGATCTTTTTTGATAGATTAAATAATATACTCCGACAGATTATTCCGAGGATGGCTACATAAGTCCCCTCTTACACAACAACGACCGCAACCAAATGCCCGTGATACGCGCCGCTTGCAAGCTCCTTGCCTTTTACTCATTTCAACCAATCATGTTACAGCCATGACCTACCGTGATAAGATTGCATTGCATATACAAGTTTCTGCTACTTTTCCGGGTCCGCTTCCCAGGGTCCTTCCCAACTTTCCTTTTATTCCCACATCCCAAACTTTGTGATCCATCCTCTGAAATTCTGCGATAAACGTTGTAAGATTTGAATTTATCTTGTTGTTCAGACGCTGAGAAAATTTTACATGATGTGTCATGATGTTAGTATGAAAAAGTCAAACGTTTTCGATGAAATAACGATTATAGAGAGTCGAGACCTCTGCTTTGAAGTTTGCTGAGCTGTTCGTAGCAGCTCCTCGATCGATTGCCTGAGTAATCACAACTCATTTATAGAAAAGAAAGAGCTTTCCACACAGTATTCACATGGAAGCATTTAAACAATTTGTGCGACTCACTCAGAATTTTGTCGAGTGTTGATTTAGCGGCGTTGGCGTCACGGAACAATCTCTAGAAGAGTTTCAGTCATTTCATTTTCCTCTCTATCTCTCTCCATCTCTCGATCTCACTGATTGCATCTGATCCAAATGCTTGCACTCTTCGCGCATATCTCTGCATTCTTCTTCCTTCTGCTTCAGCTTCTCCTTCTCGAATTCCACCTCTGAATAGAGTTGTTCCTTTTTTGACGTACAAGAGCCAGTCGGAGAATCTGCATAAGAACTGTGAGTGAACGAACCCGCTTCACACTTATTGATCCGGGGCTGGAGCTGAGCGACTTCCGTTCGCAACGCGTGAATCCGCTCGTGACGCTCGCGCCGCCGCTCCTCCGCGCTTCCGAGAGCGGCGTCAAATGCGGAGAGACTTAATTTGATTTCTTGTATAAGAAAACAGGAAATCAGAATCTCAGTTTTTGTGCTCGGACTATCAAATTTGCTTCGAAAATAACTTCAAGTTGGTAAGACCTTCATAGATGAGTAGCAATCACATAATCTGTGTTTTTATAACTTTTCACAAGAACGTCCACTCAATTTTCATCTAAGGGAGAGTACAATGTAAGACTCGCTCACGTGGTTTCTAGTGCAGCGCTCCTTGCATTTCGCTGTTTTCTGCACGTCTTCCGGAGGCGTTAGGCTAGTGAAAAACTCATCGATGCGCTCGTCGAGAAGCGCCAAGCCGCCTCTCTGATAACGTCATTTACAACTACTATCGTGATACACAACGATAGAATTCATGACCCGTGGGCGCTCCCCCGAGATTAGTCACGGAAAAAATCGGGACTGACCGAGGAGTGTTCGAGGAAAGAGAAGCTTCTATGCGCGACGGAGCGATTCATAGCGTGAGCCAAGCTGTAAAAAATCTATACTATATATAAAGGAGCTGTTTGTGTGTGTGTGTGTTCGTAAACTTCCCCCCACTATGAGTGGGGCTCTCCCCAGGTGCCTCACTGATAAGTGATAAGTACCGATAAGTGCCCCCATGGTGTGCGCATCTGACTACGGTTTTAGTTTGGCGCCAGGCCTTTCCGCCGCCAGGCGTCAGGCAGCGGAATTTTGACTGGGGCGGACTCGGAAATTGAGAAAAGGGGAGAGAAGCCGGTATTCCTACTCAATTTCAGTATTCTAGAATGTTCCATTGTGTACTTCGACAGTACAAGATGTTTCGCGAATGTTCTAGAAGGAAATTCAAAGTACAACTGTATCAAAAAGGGGAACCTTCCGAACTCTTGCGACGCCTCGAGGCGGCGCAGCCTAATCTTGTACGTAGATAATTGACAGAAAACCGGAATTAGTTCGAAGTCCAATAAACTTGATCCGGGATTTTTTCGAATTCGATGAATTCCTACAGGCTAGCGAAAGATGGAAAATGCCACTTGTGGTGAACGCGATTAACGCCTCTGGGGCAATCATGAGACATGAAACCGACACCTCCGAAATTCACAAGATCGCGTTCACGTGAAAAACAGCTGATTGTAGTTTGAACGCACTGCTATTACGCGCCAAATTCTTCGTCTGTTTCCTCTTCGTTTACGGTCACACAAGAAATCGCGCCTTTGTGGTGTACGAGCTAGAAAGCGCGGGCTCTTCGCATGGATCTCACCTTTTTTTAATATTTTCATTTTAAAACAATTTTAAACTTGGTTGGATTGGATTTGTTTTGCTATTGGACTACAGCTGATAATTTCAGGCAAATGTCTCTCCTCGGTTTTTCACCTCCGCCTGCAACGGGCGTGCCTTTCGCGCTGCAAGAATTTAATGGAAAAATCATCTATGGCAACAAGAAACAATTTGATCAACTCCAGAACTCGTCTCACGTGAGTCTTGTAGTTTACATTTTTCTTGCTAGGTATCAGTATACTCTCTATTTTGTTCAAGAGTGAAAAAGCTTGATGTTCGGAAAGAAAATAATTTATTAAAAATGTCCATTTCACATTCATTGAAACAAGAGATGTGTGAGAGAGAGGTCGGTTATAGCTGAGCGGCTATCCGCATGTGGAGCGCGGCGGCCTCTCGCGTCTGCAGCACAGTCTATCGCGCGACGAGCTGCGCGCCGCCGTCGCCTTCAGGCAGTCCGCATCCAATATCCCCACACTCAAGTGAATACTTTCTTCGTCAAAGCATCTTTACATAGAACCTTTTTCATTTTTCAATCGTCTTCACTGCTTCTCGAAAAACGTTAAATAGTAGTGTTGTTATAGCGGGACGCGGGACAGAGTGAAAAAAGCTATGTGCGCGGGACTTTTGCACTTTGAAGTTTTCTTGCAAACGCCCCGCGCCTTTCAGTTTTCCGATGGAATCCCGCGCATGCGCGGGACGAATGCGGGACAAATTGGTCTGCTTTTCTTGTGTGAAAGATGCAAAATACAACGACTTTCCAAAAGAATTGAACCCTGGTGTAGCAATTTTGTATACAAGAGTGTATACCACTGTTCCAAACAGCCACATTGTAACAGGATGAATTGCTTCATGAAGTTTATGATCGAGTTTAGAAGGGAAAATTGGTCTTCGCTCGAAGAAGGAAGTCCATAAAACTGGAAGTCCAGGAATGCGGGACTTCCATGTTCTGCGGGACTTCTGCCACATTTCAGTTTTGCAGAAAGTCCCGCGCATTGCGGGACAAAAGCGGGACATGGAATAAAACTGGAATCCCGCGTCCCGCTATAACAACACTATTAAATAGTCGTGGAAGTTGTCAAAATCAGTTCTATTAGATGGATGGGTTACGGTAGGGGGCTGTAGTTGTCTCATAACTGTTAAGTACAATTTGCAGGGAAGTAGAGCGGATAGCTGATGATGTGGAGGGAAAGAGAAGAAAGAAAAGTTCGAATGACGAGAATTCTCCGGGCGGAACGTGGATGGATACGGCGTTCAGGTGAGTCTTGTTCTTTGCAAGGTATGGGGTGCGTAAAGCTTCGGTCGTATTCAGCTTTCCGTAGGGTACCATTATCCGTACGTCTGAATTCCATTGGGTTACGGTAGGTTTCAACGTACGGATAATCGTTGCTAAGAATGACTGAGTACGGCGAAATACGCTGTGAATTGTTTTGATTACTGAGACATGCACTGCAGATGGCAGAAAGGCTTGACCGAAATTGTGTCGAAGATGTTCAGCGAGGAGGAGAAGAAGCGGAAAATTGCCGCCGATCTCGACAAGTTCTCGACCACGAGAAACTGGTTAGCTATATGTTCATCACACTTCTGTATCATTTCTTATGGTCTGCTCACAATCAAAATAACTGATCAATGTTTCTGAGAAAATGCGATTCTCAACCTCCTATATAATGATCACCACTAAGAGTGGAGAACATTGTGTGATGCAGGAGCAGAGCCTGGATCTCGTGCATGTGTGCCTCTGAACGCATCTTTGCTGTTGCTCAAGCTAACGACAATATTCGACTATATACTTTAGGTGAGAACATACTGTATTACCGTATAGCAAGTACCATGAGGAATGGAGTTAGAGCCATTTCTACCGTAGTCTGCAGGCGCCAGCAGCTCGACCCCCTTCACGCTGCATCATCCGAAGATGAAGGGAATCACTGTCATGGCATTCCAGTTAGTTTCAACTTCTTCGCATTCCGAATTTTCTTTCTCGGGTGAAATTGTGATTTCCAACCTTTCTGCAGTCCGCGAGATCAGCAACTACTGGCCGTCTTGGCAAATTCGTGCATCTTTGTGTGGAGGCTATCCAATACTACGCCAGTGTCAGTCATTTTAATCGATACAGTAGTTATAGAGTTGCACGGGAGCAGTTGTTTGGACCCGTAGATGAAGAGAGTGGGCGACGAGAGAACTCTTAAGAGAGAGCGCTACAAATTCTGTTCTTTTTCTTTCCTGAGAAAATGCATCGCAGTGCGTCATCGCACGATGTTACGGTAGCGGACACGGGCTACGCTGGGCTGTCCGCCATGGCATGGGATCCACTGGCACCCTGCACGCTCAATGTAGCCAGCTGCCAGTCCAGTCGTATTATTGTACGTACAGTATTCATCTCAGTTTATAAGGGTACAAGACGGGGCTGCGCCGCCTCGAGGCGTCGCTAGAGTTCGAGTTGTTCCACTTTTTAGAGTTGTACTTTGAATTCCTTTCTGGAATATTCGCGAAACTCCTTGTACTATCGAAACGAACAACAGAACATTCTAGGGCACTGAAATTGGGTACAAATATCGGCTATCCTTCTCTTTTCCAATTTCCGAGTCCGGTCCAGTCAACATTCCGCTTCCTGCCGTCTGGCGCCGGAGAGACTTAGCGCCAAACCGAAAACGCAGAAGTGTGCGCATGTTCCAAGGGCACCTATAGGAACCTATCACTTATCCGTGGCGCCCTGGGGAAGTCCCCACTCATAGTGGGTGGAACCTTACGAACACACACACAAACAGCTTTTTTATATATAGTATAGATATCGAAGTGTGCTCGCTAGAGCAAGTAAATGCGACACTGAGCTGTAACCAACGCCATCTGTTTTTATTCTTGTTGAGACAGAGGAGAATCGGGAAAGCCGTCAATCTGAATAAATCACAGCACTTACTGTCTCGAAGATATTACTTTCAGACATGGAGCATGGGCGGTAGCATCTCGCTGAATCGTGGCAGCTGGCTGGGCGCCGGCGTCACGCAACTCGTATCCTCCCCTGGGGGTTCGGTAGTCGCCGCCACCTATGCAGAGAGCGTACTCAGGTAAGCGCCTTGCAGGCGTTCTTATAAAGACTTGCGCTAGTAGATCCAAGTTTAATTTACTAGAAAGTAAGTGACTGAATGCAGAGTATTCGATCGATGTTCGTGGAAGGAGCAGACGTGGAGTGGACTGCCGGGCCGAGTCACCGGATGTGTATGGACTTCCAATGGAGAGGTTTAGCATTTTGAACTATACGCCCTATCCGCTTGCAAAAGTTCTCCAAAGTGTAACTTTGAAAGATAATTTGTCTTCCGTCGGTTGAGGTAGAGAAAACTGGATTGTAAAACAACAAGAACAGGCTGCGCCGCCTCGAGGCGTCGCAAGAGTTCGAAGTGTCTCACTTTTTGATTGAGTTGTACCTTCAATTTTCTTCTAGAATATTTGCGAAACATCTTGTACTATCGAAGTACACAATGGAATATTCTGGAGTACTGAAATTTGGTACAAATATCGGCTTCTCCCCTCTTTCTCAATTTCCGAGTCCGCTCCAGTCACTATTCCGCTGTCCAGCGTTTGGCGCCAAAGGGCGCTGGCGCCAAACCGAAATCGCAGGGGTGTGCGCACACCTTGAGGGAATCTATCAGCACTTATCACTTATCATGGTAGCCTCTGGGGGAGTCTCCACTCATAGTGGCTGGAGCATTACACACGAACACAAATACAAACACACAGCTCCTTTATATTTAGTATGGATATTGCAGGCGCTGATCTTTGCCACTGAGAATTCGACTTTGATTCTTGCAATCTCGTTCTCCAAGGTTCAAGTAGCTTCATCAGAAGATCCGAAGAAGATGCACACGTAAGTTCAGGATCATTTTGATGATTCACATTACAGATGTTAACCGTCACATTAAGGCTGGCCTCTGTTTCTCAAAGTTCTTGTAGGAGAAAAGAGCATGGTGGATGATCGAATTGAATGGATCGCTCAGGGTATTGAGAGGGCAATCGAAGTGGAGGACAGTTTCTGATCTCTCGCCGATCCTCTTCGATCCCATGGAGGGAGCTGCAGAAGAAGATATACAGCGAGGTGAGAGCGAGAGAGAGAGAGAGAGAGAGAGAGAGAGAGAGAGAGAGAGAGAGAGAGAGAGAGAGAGAGAGAGATGCCGGCGGCAGATTCAGAAACTGGAATCATGCCGTTACAAGTCAATGACTGACCTTGTGCAAACGATCCCCAGATCTGCTTGTATTCAGAGTCAGAGTTAGCTTTTTCATCTGAAAAAGAGAGAGAGAGAGAGAGAGAGAGAGAGAGAGAGAGAGAGAGAGAGAGAGAGAGAGAGCCGTGCAGGCGATCTACGCTGTCCAATGCGGATCGGTGGCGCAGTGCGAAGCATGGCAAGGAGTGCCGATGGTCAGCGACTCGCTGTCACTTTCGAAGATGAGGGTAAGTTGCTTTAGCTCTTCGAGAAACTTGTCGGGAACGTGGAGAAGCTTCGCCATGGCGTGAATATATCACTTGAACGATACCTCGTTATGTTTTCGGAAAATATCGGTCGCGAATGATGGAAACATCCTTGTTTTCATATCGACTTGTGCTCTCGCTGTGGCGGTAGCTTAAAATAAAGTAAAGTAAGTATGAGTTGGTTCAGAAGCAGCTCCGCTGATCGCTCTCTTCGCCATCGAGTGCGATCAAGATGGCCTGCGTCTTCTGCCTGCGTCAGTTTCACTTTTCTTTACTTTTTACACTTTCCGCGATATCGAATAGTTTTTTTATTCGTCAACTATGTTGCTTCAAGTCACGGGTGCACTACACGTTACGCGTCTCCACAACGCAGAGCTTCGAATCGGAAACATCTGAAACAAGTAAAATATCGAAATGTTCTCCGATAAGTGGAAGTTATCATTTCATTTCATCTCGATTCCAGTGGAATCGTCGAAGCGGCCTTTTCTGGAGTGCCTGAGATTGTTACTTTTTTGCCGCATCGAGATGTTGGATGCATTTTGGCTGTGGTGAGTCGAGCATTGGAGACCGCGAATGTGTATGAAAGAGAGAGAGAGAGAGAGAGAGAGAGAGAGAGAGAGAGAGAGAGAGAGAGAGAGAGAGTGAGAGAGAGAGGGAGAGAGAGGGAGAGAGAGAAAGGGCAGATTGGAATTGCTTTGTTGCAGTCATGGCAAGAAGGCTTCGTGCAATACGTGCCGCTTGTCTACGGCGCAGACTCGGATGTACTCTCTGGTTGGTCGTATTCGCAACAATTCTGACGTCAATAGAATAAAAGATTGCTGAGAGATCTTCCATCACTAAAATGGGCTTTTTCAGCGGTGCCTATAGTGGATGCCAATCTGGGCAGCGTGCCGCCCATCCTGGTTAGTTTGCCTAATCTGTTTTCGTTTCTCAATGGTAGCGTTGAAAAAAATGTTTTCCGTCATCGTTTGGTCTTCACGCTTAACAGCTGAATCAACTTTTAGAAACCACGTGGGGCGAATCCGCCCATAATATAGAGGAAGTAGGCTCGTGGTTCTTCCTACTGAGTGTTTTGCCGAATTGACGTAATGGAAATATGTGAAATTCAGGAAGAGAGCGCTGACTGGCATGGCGATTCGCTCGCGAGCATCGATCTATCTGCCAGATTTGTGTGAGTGAAGTCGCCTCTCTTGCCCTTTCTCATTGCATCACTCACGTCATTTCCCTGAAAATAATCGAAGAAGGACCAATGTCTTTCAGAGATGCAGAATCGTCGTTTTGCTATACGGAGGCGCTGAGGGAGACGAGCAGAGTCGGCGATTTGATGTGAAGTAGGATCCTGACCTCCGCCATCGCCCCTCCCACTCTTTTCCTCTTTGTTCTTATCATTGTGTCCTTGATAGACTCACATGTTCCACATGTCCCACTGTCTCATAATGAAAGTAAACTGCGGGTTGTGCTAGACTGATTTCCCACTTTTGATTGTTTTTAGATTTTGAAAAGTTTAATAAAGAATCTTAATAAACAATCACTATGTTCTCCAGAACTGTATCAACTTTCTACATCAGCGGTTTGAAAGCCTATCAAAGTACCTCATCGAAATTTTCCAAAGATGGAGACAGTGAAAAATTACCTATAAAGTAATGTAGGAATTCCTATGGGGATGCATGTGAAGGTCGATTCTCTGCAGAGCGCGGGATGGCGCTGAGCAGCGAATCGCTCCAGGAGACGCTCGCTGACTTCAACATCACCTTCCGAGGAGGCGACGATTTTGTTGCACAAGGTGAGAGTCAATCATAAGATCATAGTTCAGCTACAGTAAACCAATCTCGTGTAGTGTAGGTTTTTGCAGCGAATAGTGTGGCTGCGGTATGCGGCCTGGATGCAGAATCGTTCTTGGATGAGCTGCTGGCACACGCAGCGAACTCGGCCATCACCGCACTCGACTCCGCCTTCCTCGAATCATTCGAGCAGTTCTATGCGAAGAAGAAGGCTAAAGCTGATGCTTCACACAAAAAGTACTGTTTTACAATACGCTTCTATTCTTTTTCCGTTATGTGAGAATGCCGTCATGGGTGACAGGAATATGGTAATTATCTTTTCAGGACGCCAGGATCAGCAGCGCGTATTCCGCTCGCAGATATCAACGCGGCGTTCAAGAGCTGGGATGCGGCGTCCGCGTCCGCGTCTCCCGGTGGCGCTGCTCCAGCGGTTCGTCGTTTGGAAACGTGTGTACGCTGCTCCGATCTGATAACCTGGAGAACAGTGGGCGGAGAGGTGAAACAGATTGTCGAGTCACTGCAGGGCCCAGTCGACATGTCGAAAGTTCCGCGTCATCTGCTCGACTTTATGCCCGTCAGGTATTGACAGTTTCGCTCCCTTCCTCGTCTCCGCAACAGTACACTTAAGCTGTCTGAAGGGGAGTAGAACAAAAGGACAAATGGACAAACGGACAAAAAACGACAAGAGTCCATAACTCGCCTCAGGGTTGACCAATTCAGTCGATGAGTAGCTCATTCGATTCCTTATGACATATCCAATCCGGTCAACCTAACCAGAACTCATGAGAGTGGGTTTGAACGGACTCGGAAAAATGCCCGAGGCATCAAAAACGCGCAGAAGTGCACTTTTCTTGGCACATCCTGAATCCCCCTGTCATGAGGATTTCAAAAAGCTACCATTCGACTGATTTGGTCGACCCTGAGGCAAGTTATAAACTTTTGTCCTTTTGTCCATTTGTCTTTTTGTCCGCCTCCCGTCTGAAGTGAACATTTATGCACTTAAACACAAATTAAATTTCAGAACAGCGACGACTAATCCGTCGTGGTTTCTCAATCGCAAAGATTCCGGCAGGGTCAGTTTGTGTAATATGTTTGGAAACTTGAAATGAATCACTACTGACGTCACACTCGACTAGTATTTTGGGGGGAAACTGAGTGATGGTCCTTGAAAAGTTTTTTCATTTGCAGTGTGTGTTCAGTGCTGGCGACAAGAGCGCGAAGGTGGTGCCCGGTGGAATTGTGAAGGTGATCATCACAGCCACTTGTTGATCCTAGATCAGTTCATGAATCCTCACGAAGATCAACAGGAAGAATGACTTCAGGTGCATCCGCTGCCTTCTCTCTCCATCAACGTCTATACGGCATGCAGAAGTTTGCCACTGTATGGGACGGTCAGTGTCTAACGGATGAATTAATTCAACAAAACCGTCATCCAGAAAACGAAACCTGTAGATTCCTCGCTACGAGAGGTTGAATATTCTTTTCGATCAGCGGAAAACATGTGCAAGAGACTAGTGGAAGCGGAATGATTCGGAATGCTCAGCGATGAACGAATGTCTGGGCGACTACGTGAGAGATCACACGAGAGCGATGGAGAAGGGCCTCATACCCAAGCAGACTTTCGCATCTCTCACTGCTGTCACTGAGGTGGGCGGAGATTCATAGACGAATTATCCTGCTCTCTCTCTCCCTCTCTTTCTCTCTCTCTCTCTCTCTCTCTCTCTCTCTCTCTCTTCGAAAACTAGTCAGTGAATATTTGCTCATGTAAACGGACCGTGAAAAGTCGGGCAGAGTCGAGCTAAAACCCTTCAAGAACAGAGTAAATCACTCTAAAACCCGGAAATATCGGCCAGAGTCCACTCCAAGTCAGTGAAAAGGCAGTCAGGGTCAAGCTTTGTCACGAGAAAAGTCGGCCAGGGTCGATTGATACCT